>CM067366.1:99875543-100004687 GCA_034401795.1 Chaetoderma sp. LZ-2023a
ATTGCGGAGCCTTTGTCATTTCAACCAACCAAGACATTCTATGAAAGACATCACGATAAGACCAATTGAAAGAATTTTTACAAATAACAAAAAACTAAGATTAAACAGAGAACACTACTGGATCAAAGAACTCAAAACGATTCACCCGTTCGGAATAAACAAAAAAGCATAACACACTCACTCACTCACTCACTCACACACACACCCACCCACCCACTCACTCACTCACTCACTCACTCACCCACTCACTCACTCACTCACTCACTCACCCCCTCACTCACTCCCTCACTCACTCACTCCCTCACACACTCACTCACTCACCCACTCACTCACTCACTCACTCACTCACTCACTCACTCACTCACTCACACACTCACTCACTCACTCACTCACTCACTCACTCACACATAGGAGGTTTGACGGAAGTTTACAGACTGGCAGGTATGCATAGGTAACTATGTAAATACCTGGGTCGGCGTTTTTAAATAACTAGGACATAGCGCCACTGCATGCCATGATCCACACCTTACCCGCTAAGACATAACTAAACAAGTGACATCACCTTATTGACCTGCCAGGATAGGGCCCAAATACACGCCATGATCCACACGTTTCCTGCCAGGATAGGGCTCTACTACACTACATGAACCACACGTTTCCTGCCAGGATAGAGCTCCACTACACGCCGTGATCCACACGTACCCTGCTAGGATAAGGCTCTACTACACGCCATGAACCACACGTTTCCTGCTAGGACATAGCTCTACTGCACGCCATAATCCACACGTTTCCTGCTAGGACATAGCTCTACTGCACGCCATGATTCACACGTTTCCTGCTAGGACATAGCTCTACTACACGCCATGAACCACACGTTTCATTCTAGGACATAGCGCCACTTCATGCCATGATCCACACGTTTCCCGCTAAGACATAACTAAAGAAGTGACATCACCTTATTGACCTGCTAGGATAGAGCTCCACTACATGCCATGATCCACACGTTTCCTGCTAGGATAGAGCTCCACTACACGCCGTGATCAACATGTTTCCTGTCAGGATAGGGCCCAACGACACGCCATGATCCACACATTTCATGCCGGGATAGAGCTCTACTGCACGCCATGACCCACACGTTCCCTGCCAGGATAGAGCTCCACTACACGCCATGATCCACACGTTTCCTACTAGGATATAGCTCTACTGCATGCTATGATCCACACCTTCCCTGCTAAGATAGAGCTCTACTGCAGGCCATGATCCACACGTTTCATGCTAGGATATAGCTCTACTACACGCCATGATCCACACGTTTCATGCTATGATAGAGCCGCACTACACGCCCTAATCTACTCGTTCTTGCCAGGATAGAGCTCTAATGCACGCCATGATTCACAAGTTTTCTGCCAGGACATAGCTCCACAAGTGATATCATAATCCACACGTTTCCTGCTAGGCCATTGCTCCAAAAGTGACATCATAATCCACACGTTTCCTATTAGGACATATATCCACATGTGACATCATGACCCACACGTTTCCTGCTAGGACATACATCCACAAGTGACAGCATGATCCACACGTTTCCTGTTAACACATAGCGCCACTGCATGCCATGATCCACACGTTTCCCGCTCGGACATAACCAAACAAGTGACATCACCTTATTGACCTGCCAGGATACAGCTCTACTACACGCCATGAACCACATGTTTCCTGCTAGGACATAGCTCTACTGCACGCCATGATCCACACGTTCCTGCCAGGATAGAGCTCTACTGCACGCCATGATCCACACGTTCCCTGCCAGGATAGAGCTCTACTGCACGCCATGCTCCACACATTTCCTGCTAGGAAATAGCTCTACTGCACGCCATGAGTCATACGTTTCCTGCTAGGACATAGCTCTACCGCACGCCATGACCCACACGTTTCCTGCTAGGATAGCACTCTACTGCACGCCATGATCCACACGTTTCATGCTAGGATATAACTCTACTACACGCCATGATCCACACGTTTCTTGCTAAGATAGAGCCGCACTACACGCCATGATTCACACGTTTTCTCCAGGACATAGCTCCTCAAGTGATATCATAATCCACACGTTTCCTGCTAGGGCATTGCTCCAAAAGTGACATCATAATCCACACGTTTCCTATTAGGACATATATCCACATGTGACATCATGACCCACACGTTTCCTGCTAGGACATACATCCACAAGTGACTGCATGATCCACACGTTTCCTGTTAATACATAGCGCCACAGCATGCCATGATCCACACGTTTCCCGCTAGGACATAACCAAACAAGTGACATCACCTTATTGACCTGCTAGGATAAAGCTCCACTACACGCCATGATCCACACGTTTCCTGCCAGGATAGAGCCCAACTACACGCCCTGATCTACTCGTTCTTGCCAGGATAGAGCTCTAATGCACGCCATGATTCACACGTTTCCTGCCAGGATAGAGATCTACTACACGCCGTGATCCTCACGTACCCTGCCAGGATACAGCTCTACTACACGCCATGAACCACATGTTTCCTGCTAGGACATAGCTCTACTGCACGCCATGATCCACACGTTCCTGCCAGGATAGAGCTCTACTGCACGCCATGATCCACACGTTCCCTGCCAGGATAGAGCTCTACTGCACGCCATGATCCACACATTTCCTGCTAGGAAATAGCTCTACTGCACGCCATGAGTCACACGTTTCCTGCTAGGACATAGCTCTACCGCACGCCATAACCCACACGTTTCCTGCTAGGATAGAACTCTACTGCACGCCATGATCCACACGTTTCATGCTAGGATATAACTCTACTACACGCCATGATCCACACGTTTCTTGCTAAGATAGGGCCGCACTACACGCCATGATTCACACGTTTTCTCCAGGACATAGCTCCTCAAGTGATATCATAATCCACACGTGTCCTGCTAGGCCATTGCTCCAAAAGTGACATCATAATCCACACGTTTCCTATTAGGACATATATCCACATGTGACATCATGACCCACACGTTTCCTGCTAGGACATACATCCACAAGTGACATCATGATCCACACGTTTCCTGTTAAGACATAGCGCCACTGCATGCCATGATCCACACGTTTCCCGCTAGGACATAACTAAACAAGTGACATCACATTATTGACCTGCTAGGATAGAGCTCCACTCCACGCCATGATCCACACGTTTCCTGCTAGGATAGAGCTCTACTATACGCAGTGATCCAGACATTTCCTGCCATGATAGAACCCAACTACACGCCATGATCCACTCGTTTCTTGCCAGGATAGAGCTCCAATGCACGCCATGATCCACTCGTTTCTTGGCGGGATAGAGCTCTAATGCACGCCATGAACCACACGTTTCATTCTAGGACATAGCGCCACTGCATGCCATGATCCACACGTTTCCTGCTAGGATAAAGCTCCACTCCACGCCGTGATCAACACGTTTCCTGCCAGAATAGGGCCCAACTACACGCCATGATCCACACGTTTCCTGCCAGGATAGGGCTCTACTACACTACATGAACCACACGTTTCCTGCCAGGATAGAGCTCCACTACACGCCGTAATCCACACGTACCCTGCCAGGATAAAGCTCTACTACACGCCATGAACCACACGTTTCATTCTAGGACATAGCGCCACTGCATGCCATGATCCACACGTTTCCCGCTAAGACATAACTAAACAAGTGACATCACCTTATTGACCTGCTCGGATAGAGCTCCACTACACGCCATGATCCACACGTTTCCTGTTTCCTGCTAGGATAAAGCTCCACTACACGCCGTGATCAACACGTTTCCTGCCAGAATAGGGCCCAACTACACGCCATGATCCACACGTTTCCTGCCAGGATAGGGCTCTACTACACTACATGAACCACACGTTTCCTGCCAGGATAGAGCTCCACTACACGCCGTGATCCACACGTACCCTGCTAGGGTAAAGCTCTACTACACGCCATGAACCACACGTTTCCTGCTAGGACATAGCTCTACTGCACGCCATAATCCACACGTTTCCTGCTAGGACATCGCTCTACTGCACGCCATGATTCACACGTTTCCTGCTAGGACATAGCTCTACTGCACGCCATGATTCACACGTTTCCTGCTAGGACATAGCTCTACTACACGCCATGAACCACACGTTTCATTCTAGAACATAGCGCCACTGCATGCCATGATCCACACGTTTCCCGCTAAGACATAACTAAAGAAGTGACATCACCTTATTGACCTGCTAGGATAGAGCTCCACTACACGCCATGATCCACACGTTTCCTGCTAGGATAGAGCTCCACTACACGCCGTGATCAACACGTTTCCTGCCAGGATAGGGCCCAACTACACGCCATGATCGACACGTTTCCTGCCAGGATAGGGCTCTACAACACTACATGATCCACACGTACCTGCCAGGATTGAGCTCCACTACACGCCGTGAACCACACGTGCCCTGCTAGGACAAAGCTCTACTACACGCCATGAACCACACGTTTCCTAGTAGGACATAGCTCTACTGCACGCCATAATCCACACGTTTCCTGCTGGGACATAACTCTACTACACGCCATGAACCACACGTTTCATTCTAGGACATAGCGCCACTACATGCCATGATCCACACGTTTTTTGCTAAGATAGAGCCGCACTACACGCCATTATTCACACGTTTTCTCCAGGACATAGCTCCTCAAGTGATATCATAATCCACACGTTTCCTGCTAGGCCATTGCTCCAAAAGTGACATCATAATCCACACGTTTCCTATTAGGACATATATCCACATGTGACATCATGACCCACACGTTTCCTGCTAGGATATACATCCACAAGTGACATCATGATCCACACGTTTCCTGTTAAGACATAGCGCCACTGCATGCCATGATCCACACGTTTCCCGCTAGGACATAACTAAACAAGTGACATCACATTATTGACTTGCTAGGATAGAGCTCCACTCCACGCCATGATCCACACGTTTCCTGCTACGATAGAGCTACACTATACGCCGTGATCCAGACGTTTCCTGCCATGATAGAACCCAACTACACGCCATGATCCACTCGTTTCTTGCCAGGATAGAGCTCTAATGCACGCCATGATCCACTCGTTTCTTGCCAGGATAGAGCTCTAATGCACGCCATGTTCCACAACGTTTCCTGCCAGGATAGAGCTCTACTACACTACATGATCCACACGTTTCCTGCCAGGATAGAGCTCCACTACACGCCGTGATCCACACGTACCCTGCTAGGATAAAGCTCTACTACACGCCATGAACCACACGTTTCATTCTAGGACATAGCGCTACTGCATGCCATGATCCACACGTTTCCCGCTAAGACATAACTAAACAAGCGACATCACCTTATTGACCTGCTAGGATAGAGCTCCACTACACGCCATGGTCCACACGTTTCCTGCTATGATAGAGCTCCACTACAGGCCGTGATCAACACGTTTCCTGCCAGAATAGGGCCCAACTACACGCCATGATCCACACGTTTCCTGCCAGGATAGGGTTCTACTACACTACATGAACCACATGTTTCCTGCCAGGATAGAGCTCCACTACACGCCGTGATCCACACGTACCGAGCAAAGGATAAAGCTCTACTACACGCCATGAACCACACGTTTCCTGCTAGGACATAGCTCTACTGCACGCCATAATCCACACGTTTCCTGCTAGGACATCGCTCTACTGCACGCCATGATTCACACGTTTCCTGCTAGGACATAGCTCTACTACACGCCATGAACCACACGTTTCATTCTAGGACATAGCGCCACTGCATGCCATGATCCACACGTTTCCCGCTAAGACATAACTAAAGAAGTGACATCACCTTATTGACCTGCTAGGATAGAGCTCCACTACACGCCATGATCCACACATTTCCTGCTAGGATAGAGCTCCACTATACGCCGTGATCAACACGTTTCCTGCCAGGATAGAGCTCTACTGCACGCCATGATCCACACGTTCCCTGCCAGGATAGAGCTCCACTACACGCCATGATCCACACGTTTCCTACTAGGATATAGCTCTACTGCATGCCATGATCCACACCTTCCCTGCTAGGATAGAGCTCTACTGCACGCCATGATCCACACGTTCCATGCTAGGATATAGCTCTACTACACGCCCTGATCCACACCTTCCCTGCTAGGATAGAGCTCTACTGCACGCCATGATCCACACGTTCCATGCTAGGATATAGCTCTAATGCACGCCATGATTCACACGTTTTCTGCCAGGACATAGCTCCACAAGTGATATCATATTCCACACGTTTCCTGCTAGGCCATTGCTCCAAAAGTGACATCATAATCCACACGTTTCCTATTAGGACATAGCTCAACATGTGACATCATGACCCACACGTTTCCTGCTAGGACAGACATCCACAAGTGACATCATGATCCACACGTTTCCTGTTAACACATAGCGCCACTGTATGCCATGATCCACACGTTTCCCGCTAGGACATAACTAAACAAGTGACATCACCTTATTGACCCGCTAGGATAAAGCTCGACTACATGCCATGATCCACACGTTTCCTGCCAGGATAGAGCCCAACTACACGCCCTGATCTACTCGTTCTTGCCAGGATAGAGCTCTAATGCACGCCATGATTCACACGTTTCCTGCCAGGATAGAGATCTACTACACGCCGTGATCCTCACGTACCCTGCCAGGATACAGCTCTACTACACGCCATGAACCACATGTTTCCTGCTAGGACATAGCTCTACTACACGCCATGATCCACACATTTCCTGCCAGGATAGAGCTCTACTGCACGCCATGATCCACACGTTCCCTGTCAGGATAGAGCTCTATTGCAGGCCATGATCCACACGTTTCATGCTAGGATATAGCTCTCCTACACGCCATGATCCACACATTTCATGCTAGGAAATAGCTCTACTGCACGCCATGATTCACACGTTTTCTGCCAGGACATAGCTCCACAAGTGACATCATAATCTACACGTTTCCTGCTAGGCCATAGCTCCAAAAGTGACATCATAATCTACACGTTTCCTCTTAGGACATAGCTCCACATGTGACATCATGACCCACACGTTTCCTGCTAGGACATACATCCACAAGTGACATCATGATCCACACGTTTCCTGCTAGGACATACATCCACAAGTGACATCATGATCAACACGTTTCCTGTTAAGACATAGCTCCACTGCATGCCATGAGCCACACGTTTCCCGATATAACTAAACAAGTGGCATCCCATTATTGATCTAACAGATTCATACATTAATTAATAATGAAGAAATGTAGTCGTTCCTGTTTACATTTATACCGATATCTCTCATTTCATTGACGAACCAGGCACCTGTCCAATCAACTGTCGTCATTCTATTGAACATGCGGACAGTTATAAAATTGATTGTTTTATGGTATTAGGGCCAATTCAAAGCCTTGCAAAGCGATTGGTATTTTGTATGCCTCTCAAGGCATATGAAATGCAATGTAACCACCAGTCAGTAATGTTACAAACTGGTGTCTCTGAGCCTGAGGTGCATAATAATAATCAATTGATTCAAAAGATTGGAAATCAATCTGTATATCAAGGTGTGGCCGTCTTTTGAAATATGTCTGAAAAGCCAAATCGAGGATGGTCACCAGACCACCAACTAGGCAATCGCCTTCCATGCGATAACGCTGTATAACCGTACCAGATTCATTGAGATCCGTGGAACACACATCATAATTTTTATTGATTCCATCAATTCAGTCGAAGAACTCTTTCTAATTTTAATTTGTCTTACATCTTATCTGTGAGGAGATTCTGCATAATTGCAAATCAATTGGATTACAAACATGGCAGAAGATTAGCGAAGTATTCTCTGATGTGAATGCCTATACGCCATTTCGGTTCAAATCATTTATATCATTGGATATGCCATTGGAGCATTTCATATCTAAATTGTTACAGATGGAAAACATTGCCTGGCCGCCATTTTGAAAATCTTAAGTGAGTGGAGTGGATACTGTAGCTATATATACTGAACCAAAAAAGTTTAGCAACACTGAGAATATTACTGTCTAAATGTTATTTAACAAAAACAATAAATTGATTCAAATATATTATTTAATTGATAGGTTAACCACCGCCGTACATCGCTTTCTCATGCTTCGAATTAAGCACCTGATGTCACGAAGGGGAACGCATCCCATTCCTGGAGCAGTGCAGCTTCCAGCTCCAGCACGTTGTGAAGATGTGGATGGTTCTCACGCACCATACGGCCAAGAATGTCCCGCACGTGTTCGATAGCAGACAGGTCCGGTGATCGCGCTGGCCAGTCCAACACCGGAACGTTGTTAGCCTCAAGGAAATCACTGGTGACACTAGCTGAATGAAGACGGGCGTTGTCTTGCTGGAACATAAAGTCTGCATGATGCTGCATAAAAGGGATTACAACAGGGGCGACAACTTCTTCAGAGTAACGTTGAGCCGTTAAATTTCCGCGAATCACAATAAGATCTGTTTTGCCATTTTCATGGATTCCACCATGACACTGCCGTCACCGAATCTGTCGTGCTGAATGATGTTGGCTGCATCATACTGTTCTCCTAAACGTCGCCAAACCCGTTGCCTACCATCCGCCACATCCACACAAAACCTCGACTCATCACTGAACAAAACGTGGCTCCATTGTTGAGCACGCCATCGCTGATGAGTTCTTGATAAATGCAAACCGATTCTCGATGTGACGCTCTCTAAGCGGAACAGCAGAAAGTGGACGACGGGCATGCAGTCCAGCATCAGGGAGTCTGCTTCGCACGGTTTAGCGGTGTGCAAATTATGGGACAGCCGCGGCGCAGTCTCAAACCTGTGACGTCGTGATGACGTCACTAAGTAGCGGTCTTCTCGTGGTGTTGTTGCTCTCGGTCTGCCAGATCGTGGTCGGTCATTAACATGTCCAGTTACCTGCTCGCGTTAGCGGAGACGGGAAATGGTTGAGACGTGAACATTAAAATGTCGAGCAACACAGCGCGAACGCTCTGGCCAGCAGCGACTCTTCCCATTGCATCATGGCGCTGATTTTCGCGTAGCCCTGGGCGGCGGCCCATGTTCGGTAGGGTAAACCTTTAAGCGTTTTCTGTTAACGTTCGTTATCTGTTTTTGCAATATGGTGAATTTTGGCCTTCGCTACCCGCCAATGTGGGCCAGTGCATGAAAAATGCATTTTCGCATGCAGTAAGCGTGCAGCCGAGAAATGCAAGAAATGATTTGCATTTCTTCATGATCAGCGAGACATTCCATTGACGAAACATGCCTGCAAATTTGCTTATAAATGGACGCATAGTTTTAATACAACAAACCGAACTTCACTGTTGCTAAACTTTTCTGGCTCAATATACTATTTTGGTAATTTAATGGTTATCTTAGGCTTAGCACAATGCATTTTCTAACATTTGGCTATTGTCCTAATACTGTACCTAAATCCCCTGCAACTGACCTGAGAAACCTTAGATGGTAAATCATTAGAGGTGGCTTCTGTTTAACGATTATATTGCTTTTTTCCTCTATCGTTGCAGGCCACGCGTCCAAATAATAACACTATACCATAACAAGAAATAAATAAATTGGCTGATACAAGCACATTTTAAATATATACAATTGTGTATCTGTTTAGTTGAAGTCAGAGTTAGTAAACATAGGACACCTATAGGCAGGGATTAACCTTTAAATGTGACTAAGATTAAAATCCGACTTAAATTTAACTTTAATAACGGTACCTTAATGGCTAACTCTGAATCTAATTGGGGCATGTGGATTCATGTCGGCCTAGCTATAAAAGCAGTTTTGAACAGCCGGCCTATGTTGACCAAATTTCTTGAAATCGACAATGATCCGAAGTTGATTAATGTATTGCCAATGACACAAGTCACCATCAGCCACTTTTAAAATCGATCTCTGTGCAATAGGTTTGATGCTGTTATGATCTGTCGGATTGTCATTTGGAAGAAACCCCACTTCATGGCAAACCTATTGCGGAAATGTTGTGTCTTTATAGCCTTGAACAAATGCATATCGCTGGCGGCATTGTCGAAATTTATTGATCAGCATTCGAAATGATGTTCTTAAATAGAAATTCATCTCCCAAAGAGATCAATACTTTTACATTTTACATTAACAGTGGTTGAATTCGTTTTCGTTATTTGGGTAATCCAATCAGTGACACAGGGTATATTTCCAACAAGACTAAAGGGTGCAAGTGTTACACCTCTATACAAAGCTAAAGATGCATCTGACCTTACTAACTATAGGCCAGTCTCGGTACTTCAACTTTTCCCTAAACTCCTCGAAATGCTGTATATCAGTAAAATTACCAATTACCTAAATAAAAACTCCATCTTATATCCATCTCAGTATGGTTTCAGAGAAAAGCACTCTACTATGCTTGCCAATGTGGATATGATTAAAAATGTATCTGTCTCCCTAGAAAATAATGAACGTACTCTAGGTGTATTCCTGGACCTTTCCAAAGCCTTCGATACAATTGACCATTCAATTCTATTTCAAAAGCTCGCATACTATGGAATACGAGGCAGTGCATTGAATTGGATACAACGCTACCTGCCAAACAGGAAACAATGTGTACAATTGAATGGGGTCGTTTCAGAGCATAACGATGTGGTCTGTGTTGTACCTCAAGGTTCAGTTCTTGCCCCCCCCCCTGCTGTTTCTCATGTATATGAATGACATACCCAAAGTCTGTAACCATCTCTGTTTAATCCTCTTTGCAGATGAGACAAATGCTTTCTACAATCACACGGACATAGAAATTCTTTACAAAAAATGTTAATAATGCAATGGCAAAATTAATAGGTTTGTTTAAAGTTAAAAACTGTCCTTAAATGTGAGTAAAACCAATTATATATCATTTATAAATCGACAACCAGATAATACATGAAGCCAAAATGTGCCAAGTTTTTAGGAGTCTATTTGGATAAGGTTTTGACATGGGAGAAGCATATTGAAGTCGTAACATCCAAGGTAGCAAAAATCATTGGCATCATATGCAGAATAAAACCCTATCTAACACCGAATATTTTTTTTAATCTATACTGCACAATGATACTCCCTGACATCACTTACTGTAATACTACCAGGACTAATACATCTGAAGCTAAACTAAAAACCTAAATCACTACAAAAGCAATCTATTAAATTATTTGCATATTGGAAGGCTCCAATTATACACAATTTTAAGAGACTTCCACAATGGCAACTTAACCTCTTCTTTAACCAGTATTTTTACGGTCAATACACAAACTGACTCTCACAACCCAAGAACACGAAGTAACCTGCACACAACACACCATCAAACAAAAGCAGCACAACAAAAACCCTCATATAAAGCAATACAATTATAGAATAACACAGATACAAAGACACCACAGACAACTATTACTCTACAGTCATTTAAACAGAAGATCAAAAATATGATTGTAAAAAACTACTAGGCCCTAAAAAAACCCACCCAAAAACACTCACCACCGTGTCACTATCATCATTGCACCCAGTCACCAGAACACATAATAATAATAATAATAATAATAATAATAATAATAATAATAATAATTAATGAGGGTTATAATGGTGTTAATGCTAATAATGACAATGATAATGATAATGAGAATAATAATGATAATAATAATAATAATAATAATAATAATAATAATAATAATAATAATAATAATTGTCGTAATAGTAATCACAAGATTACTAATCCCTTTACCACCATTTTCACCACATAACACCACCAACAATATTGTCATTGATTGCAACCATCATCAGCACTACGTGACAAAAATAAGAAACAGTAAATTAAAACTCAGATGAACTTATAATGTTAAGATGAATTTTAATTAACAAGATAAGCACACCTCTCTATGTACCTGTAATTATGTTGTCTATTTGTCCCATGTCCCATGTCTCTTGTCTATCTATGTCTTATAGGACTAACTTGAACGTAAATATCTCTTATTTTTTATGGTATCTGTTTCAGTCTACATGTATAATTTATTTTTGTTCTATGTAGGGGTCCACAGTCTATATAGGCTCTGCCTTTGGTGGACCAGCTGTTGTGAAATTAGAAATTGTACATTTTATATTGAAATTAATGAATTTGAACTTGAACTTGAATCAGACGTATGACGTGGTTGCTTTACCTATCTACGCATGCGCACACTTGGCGCAGTAGAATTTGTACCACATGATACCGTTATCCGATTGTACTCTCGGTTGTTCGGATATGTGATCGGGGTAAGCGGGATACCTCGACATACGTATCCGAACTTTAGGAGTTATATTCTAGTGTGTATAGATGTATGTAAGGGAGGTAACTCTTGACATATCATAAGGCACTACATCTATGTAGCTCCACGTGTATCGCCTCCCTTAGAAATTAACCCATCCACGACGAAGATAGTTAAAACGGGCCTCTGCTGTGGCCTGAGAAATGCCCATTTGTACGCCAAGAATAAATAAGACTATTTCTGAATATTTGCTTCTGGAATGACTGGCTCGGTTACCGAGCCAGTCATTCCAGTGGTAAATTCTCAAAATAGCCTTAAATTGGGATGAAATGGGCATTAAATATAAAAATCATTTTATTTTATTGAACAAATTTAGTCAGTAAGGATTAAGTAAATATTCGTGATGGCAGAACAATGCATCAGAAGATTTCCCTCCATGTATTCATATAGACGATCGAACAAGACTCGATAATACATTGCTTATGACACGGTTACCGTATTAATAACAACCACGCTGGTACTATAGTTAATCACCCAAACCCTTTCAGAAACCAAATGCGACACATTATTTGCGATTTAGCCGTTAATCTATTGATTATTTTAAAACCCGGACAACAACAACTTTCATTCAGATTTATTTATAATAGCTAGCAGCCTAGTTTTGTCAGACATTGAGATGCAGGGATTTTAGGAACGAAAAGTGTAAGGGCAGATGGTGGGCGTGGTGGTCGTGCTGGTGGTGTTGGTGGTGGTGATGATGATGATTATGTTGACGATTATGTTGATGATGATGATGATGATGATAATGATGATGATGATGATGATTTTACAACTTATACAACATCAATGAGAAACATGTTGCATCATATAAGCTTAGGTTGTTATCTATAGGAATACTTGATGCTGAAATCCACACTATCCAAAAGACTATAAGACGATGTGTCATGTGACGAAACGTGCAGCAATCTCCCATAAGTCCCACATTAGCGAGCCGTGGAACTTGCACTTCCTCCATTCTTTCCGTCCTCGTTTAACCCTGTTATGACGAAGGCGACCAAACCAGCCTCTGTAGTGGTCCTGAGGAATGTCCATTTGCAGGTCAACATTATTTTTGAAAATTTACTACTGGAATAACTGGCTCGGTAACAGAACCAGTTACTCCAGTGGTAAATCTTCAAAAAATTGTCTTCACTTGGCCTGCAAATAGACATTCAATAATCAAATATTTTTATTTTCGTTTACAAAATCTAGTCAACGAAGGATTAAAGGCGTCCAAGCAGCCCCCAGTCAAAAAGCCGATCGTTTCCTTGGATGCTGCAGAGGTTTATACTGGGCAGAATCGTCCAGAAGTGCCTCCAGAAGTGTCGATGAACACAATAGACGTTGTCAATGTGGATTCATGGGGTTGAGCACGTCAGTAATGGCATATTGACCAACAGTATCCTTTGGGATGCGTTGTATGAACGTAGACTAATTTTTTGCGTGCGCGATTGTTTTTGGTGATGTTGTCACTTGCGTGCTCGCGCAGTTCAGAGGTGATGCTCTCGTGTTCAGATGCGGTTTCAAGCTCAGTTGTTTCGATTTGGAGTTTGCGGTGGACTGATAGATCATAATAACATGATTCAAAGACTAACTGCATTTATTTTGATGCGCTTTACGTGGACTTCATTATCCAATGGTGGGCTTACAGATTATCATCAAAAAGCAATAAATTTCTGTTCACAGGTGGCATTGTTGTTATATACAAAATATGAAAATATTCCTGACATCCACAAACGCCCACACGATTACCACTAGCTAACATATAGATGAAGTCTGTATCCAACACCCCTGATTTGCCTTGCTTGTTTATGAATAATCGTGCAGTCGCTCATGAAATCACAATTTGTGCATACGTATTCCTTTAAATACGTTTCATAGTTAGCCACACCGGCACAACTGCCCTTCCCTTCCGCCACACTCAATAGGAAGGAAACGTTTTATAACACCGTGCTATGGTACTCTGGTAAGTAGAAAATACGATTATGCTCTTGTAATGAGGACGACAAGAGCGGCTGAATGGTGACGATACTCCTAGAATAACCAAAATTCACCTTTCAGAGTATCCATTGATGATTTGCCCTCATATGACGTGATGCTCAGCGAAACAGCGTGTCGGATGACGTCATAATAATTATGCCATAAATGATTCTATTAGGCCCGTCTTTAACTCTTAATAGTCCGACACGTTGTATGAAGTGTATGTCTCTACTATTTAAAGGTACATATTCACACCAAAATGCTTGAAAATAAAATTGTTAAAATTGTATACTTTTAGATGCTTAAATTATGTGCCTTGATGGAATGAAACGAAATAAATCTTAAAATATGATGATTTCAATCCGTCTAAATAAATTTCGTATTTTTAGTAATGAAATTGAAATAGAGGCACAGTCCCCTAAATTCAAATTAACAACTTAAAAATTTATATTAATTTATACGTAATGAAATCATCATATGTTAAGGTTTATTTCGTTTCTTTACATCTAGGCACACAATTTAAGCCTCTAAAAGTATACTATTTTAACAATTTATTTCCAGGCATTTTGGTGTGAATATGCACCTTTAATAAACATGCTGTTGAATATTTTGAAACTATAGGCAGCAACAACACCCAGTGAAATTAGTTTAAAAATATTCAACAGCTCACCTGTATAGTTTTCTGGACATTAATAGTCAGTGAGTTCAGAGATCGATCGATCCCAACACGAGCGAGGTGTGGGCGGAGCCTAGCTGGAGATGAGTGGGGCATAGCTAAAATGGAAAGGTCCATTGTGTATTATTGCTATACAGCCAGTTCAATCACATTATCGTAAACTGAGGTAAATCTTACCAGCAATCGCTGCATTGGGGCGTTTAGTTATATGTTTATTGTGGACTCGATCGTGATTAAAACTGTGTCCTTTCCCACCCAGGCGAGCACCAACTGTTACGATATTGTGATATCATAGCTGTCACATCACCATGTAATCAACCTTTCCAGTTTATCCATCCGTCATATGACGTCATAATCAACTACGCGACGTGTAGAATTACGTTATAGTCTATGACGGCATTATGGCGCCATGAATACCGTAGATAAGTACGTAATCAACGAATAATTGAAGACGGACTATGTCTTGTTGTAAGATGTATGTCTTTGCTATTTCATAAATATTATGTTGGATATTTTGAAACTAATTTGAATTAGTTTTAAAATATTCAACGACTTACCCGTATAGCTATGACGTCATGAATGATGTAGATAAGTATGTCACGAACGCATAGGCCCTAATTGATGACGGATTAGGCGTTATTGTACGAATTGCATGTCTTTACCATTTAATAAATATTTTGTTGAATATTTACCTTATAGTATTCAGGAAATTGATAGTCAGAGCGTTCGCCCGATCCCAACACGCCAGGGAAGTGTGGGCAGAGATTAACTAGAGGTGGACGGGCCATGGCTAAAACTGGATTTCTCCATTGTATATTAATCTGGTCTTACAGAACGGAACGGTCCATTATTTAGGCTCTGATAACTGGGGAATAATATCCGCGGAGATAGACAACTATAATGTCATGGCTATAATAACAAGGGTGCGTTGGTGGTGTGGGGGGGGCTGTTTTTAACACGGACCGCGACTAGGACCATTATGAGTTATTGAATCGACTCAAACGTGGTTGTACGAAGACAAGACGATATTGTGACAAATTAGTTGCGCAAATGTGTTGCTATAGCAATGAGTGAAATACGGTGATAATTTGCTCAACAAAGAAATGATATCCAGCCATATCAGATGCCTCAAGATCGACTGGAATGCCACTCGGGTCTTCTTCTAATTCAGGAAGGATATCCTTTTATTAGGGGTCACGGTGGTAACCCACCTCAAGTTTATGGTGCATCCTCAATCCGTATTGCAAGAGAGGTTAATATTCATTGCATAATTTATAAGTTATGAGTTGGTAAGTAAACTTGAGTCCCGATAATCCAGTAAATGGCAACTGCCTTGATCTCTTTATCAGAATGGTACCACACATTTGCTTAATAACATGGCATTATTGAGCGTGGGAATGCCCATTGTTTGACAGGCTGATGATATGCATAGTCTAAATAAGATAACATTTATAAGCATGGTGTGGGGTTTGAGAGTTGTGTGCTGGTGATGATGGCGCTTGTGTCATTGGTAGTGGTTGTGGAACTTGTGTGCGTAAGAGATGTGATGGTGGGTGGTAGTAGTAGTAGTAGTAGTAGTAGTAGTAGTAGTAGTAGTAGTAGTAGTAGTAGTAGTAGTAGTAGTAGTAGTAGTAGTAGCAGCAGTAGCAGCAGCAGCATCAGTATTAGTAGTAGTAGTAATAGTAGTAGTAGTAGTAGTAGTAGTAGTAGTAGTAGTAGTAGTAGTAGTAGTAGTAGTAGTAGTAGTAGTAGTAGTAGTAGTAGTAGTAGTAGTAGAAACAGCAGCAGCAGCAGCAGCAGCAGCAGCAGCAGCAGCAGCAGCAGCAACAGCAGCAGTAGCAGCAGCGGCAGTGGCAGTAGTAATAGAAGTAGTAGTGCTGGTAGCCGTAGAAGTAGTGGCCGTGGTAGTGGAAGAGGCAGGGGAAGTGGCAGAAGTTGTACTGGTGGTGGTGACGGTGGCGGTTATAGATAGTGTTGGCGTAGGTGATGGCGGTGATGTTGATGGTGATTGTGGTGGTGGTGATACGGGGTTTGTCGCTTCACGGGAGCCAGCTCAATAGAATTATGGTCAAATCTTGATTAGGTCAACTTGACTTAGTCACATTATTACCAGTCTACTGTTATCTGCCCATTGATAACAATAGAAGGTGGTTCTTTAAAGCTAAATATTCAAACCAAAATGCTTCAAAATATAATTAGTAAAATGTTATACATCTAGAGTCCTAAATTGTGTACCTCAATGTCATGAAACGAAATTAATATTAGCATTAATTATGTTTTCATTCCGTAAAAATTAATATTTTTTTTAGTTGTGAAGTTGAATTATAGACCCTCTAATTCACAACTTCACAACTTAAAAAAGTTTATTATTTCTATGTAATCGTGATACGTTAAGATTTATATCGTTTCAGTGCATATAGGTACACAATTTAAGCCTCTGAAAGTATACAATCTGAACGATTATATTCTCAAGCTTTTTAGTCTGAATATATAGACCTTTAACTCAAGATAGCACATGCCCTCAAACAACATCATATGAAGGAAGCAAATGGTTCATAATATATCACCTTGCATTATAATACCTGTAGCTATCATGCCTTGATGCGCATAGACTCTCTGCATAATGCCAGAATGATATACAATGGAGGAATCCAGTTTTAGCTATGCCCCGACCATCTTTAGCAAAGCTCCACCTACACACCCCTCCCCCCCCTCCCCCCCACACACACACGTGTTGGGATCGATCGATCTCTGAACTCCGTAACTATCAATTTCCAGGAAACTATGCATGTAAGCTGATAGATATGTTGATAATATGGCAGCAAACAGCGCCCAGTCAAATTAGTTTCAATATATTCAACATAATGTTTATTAAATAGTAAGGACATATAAGTCGTACAACAATGCTTAGTCCATCATCAATTAAACGTCCATGTCTTCGTGACGAACCTAGCTACATCACTCCTGACCTAATTGATTATGACGCCATCCTACACGTCCCGTAGTTGATTATGACGTCATATGATTGATTGAAAAGTGGACTCCTCCATTCTCAAGTAGATAAAGATAAATAATACCTGGATTCACGTAAACTCTTTATTCAGTTTGATATTATGCTGGTAAATACAATAATTGTGTCAAGATGTATAATAAAAAGGACAAGAATTATTTTTAAATCTGTACACATCTGATTACTTATTATTTTCTTAGTCTGTCGTATGAATTAATTAAATAATAATAATAATAATAATAATAATAATAATAATAATAATAATAATTATAATGCATTATAGACTAAAGCTTATAATGGACGGATCTTAAACTCAATGGATTTGAGTGAATAGTAGTATCCCCTAAATGGCTTCCAGTTGACACCATCAGCGTACGTTGAGTGAACACCTGCGTGGTAATGACCGTTTGGATTGGTACAGTGGCATTTCGTATACCACCATGCACCATGAAATACGGAGGCACAGTTCTTGGTATACGTGTCCTGATCACGATCCCAAGTAGAAAAGGGCATGCCTTTACTTCTGCTGATACAGTCACCTTAATAATAATAATAATAATAATAATAATAATAAAAATAATAATAATAATAGACGATATCATCATCATCTTCATCATCATCACCTATATTTTTATTATTCCTTTCAGGTCTGTTGTTAACAGTTGTCAAAGCTTAGTTGGTGAAGAAATGTTGAAATTTGAACTCAATCTCAATCTAGTTTCGCCAAATACACATGTATCAGAATGAATAAATTCTTGAGACCAGACAGATTGAATGTTAATCCCAATTCTGTGAGCAGGTAAAGAATGGAATCTTTGGAAATGAACGTTCACCAATTTCCTTCACTATTGGAGAAAGGACTTTACACAAACAAAATGCCTTGGTAAACTGTGTGTCTCCATCTGCGTATGAATATAATGTGAACAGTATTATGTGTGATGCGGCTATCGAGCGCCTAGAAACAATGTACATTCGCCCGAAGAATACAATTCTCGCACTGCACCTACTGGCGCCACTCGTAGGCAGCAGCCTGGAGAAACCTTGGACCAGTATCTACAGGAACTAATGCAGTTGCTGATGACTGTCACTACCGACGTATACAGAGAGGAATGTGTCAGGGATGCTTTCAACAGCGGATTATCGTCTCAAGTCATTCGACAACGGTTATTGGAGAATAAAACTCCGGATTTGTAAACAATGTTTGATCAAGAACGGCCTTTGAAATCGGCACAGAAGAGTGGTGGTGTATACATCCGTTAATGCCTCTGTGATTATTTCTAATATCAATGCGGGAGATGATTCAGACAGTTGCGAGAGGAATTCTCCGGTTGAAGATGAGAAGTCAATGACCGCGGTCACTCAAAGAATAAGCTACAGCAAACGGAGGTGTTTTTTTCTGTGGGAACAATTCGCATCCCCGACGGTGTTGCCCTGCTTGAGATGCTACATGTCATTACTGCAAAAAGAAAGGCCGCTTTTCCTATGTCTGCCGCACATCTACAGCTGGTTTTGATGGGGAAATTGGCTCATGTACGCTTCTGTTAGCTACTGTGACTGATGCATCTCAGCACTCTTCATCTAAAGCAGTGATTAACTTTTCCATAAACGAATAACAGTACAAAGCCTTAGTAGATACTGGAAATTAAGAAAGTTATATCTATCTACAAATGGCAGAGACCCTGTTAGTTCCTGTTCTGTCATCGAATGGACATGTGTCCATGGCCTCGAGTGTACTTAGTAATCCTATTATTCGTATCTGTAGTGTCACCTTGAACTTGCAAAATCCTATTTATAAAAATGTTCGTCTATCTGGTCTCAACACACTCTGTTGTGATGTCATTCATGGACATGATTTCATGGACAGACATGAATTCGTTTGTATTAACATCGGCCGCTCTGAAGCTGTCATGAACGTTTAAAACACAACCACAGTCTGTAGCCTCGCGTCGTCCTCAGTCAATCCTCCTCTCTTATTCTCAAATCTCATTGATGACTGCCACCATATCCCGACTAAATCAAGACACTACAACATGGCAAACAAGGTGTTCATTGACAATGACATAGGAGATTGCTCGGTGAGGGTATAATAGAGCAAAGTTCGTTACCGTAGAGAACACAGTTTTTAGTCACAGCAAATGAGAGACATACGAAAAGACTAGTAATAGACTATTCCCAGACATTATTTCCGGGTATTGATACGCATCTATTACCGAGAATAGATGAACATGTTTCCGCACTTGCTAAATACCATGAATTCAGTATTGTGGATCTTCAAAAGAGCATCCCATCAAATTCCTGTATATGATCATGAGAAGATAATATAATACATCGTTTTCGAGGCAAATGGACGTCTGAATCAATTCGTTGAAGAAAATAACTTGAAGAGAGTTTTTATGTACGTTGACAATATAACTTTTGGGTGATGAATCAGAAGCACCATAATGTGAATCGAACTAAGTATCTGAAAGTACCGCACAAATACTAGTTGATTTTCAATGAAGACAAATATGTGTATTCTGTTAAGAGACAGAACTTACTCAATTACACTATCAGTCATGGCTGTCTCAAGTCTGACCCGGATCACATGAGATCTCTTAGAGATCTTCCTGTACCATAGAGCTTAAGGGTCTGCAAAGAAATCCATAGGTATGTTCGCCTACTAAAGTCAGTGGATCCCAGTTCTCTAACAAAATCCTCCACATTCGTGTGTGCCGAGTGCTGAGGCCATATCTGCATTTGACCAACTTAAAGCTGATGTTGAGAATGCGAGTGTGCTGGCCATAGACGAGTCTCAATCTTTTGTCATAATGCCTCGGATTTAGCTCTGGCTGGACGCCTAAATCAAGGAGGACGCCCTGTGGCCTTCTTCTCAAGAACAGTACATCCTCGCGAAATGGGACATGCTCCAGTAGAGAAAGAGGCTTGTGCCATAGTAGAGTCGGTCAGCACATTTCCCCCTAGTTACAGATCAGGAAGATGTATTCTTTGTGCTTGATTCAAAGAACAACAAGAAAATGAAGAATGATAAGATAGGGCAGTGGTGGATGGAATTGAGGGGCTGCAGTTACGACATCATGTACCGACCTGGTTGGGAGAATGCCTCTGCCGATTGTGTTTCGACAACATTCTGTTCGGCCATCAGCTCTGGTGCTCATGGAAAATGTTAGACATGTAGTCAGACAGTGAGCTGAATGGGCTAAAGTCAAACCTAGTTTTTGTATTCCGTACACTACATCTCTTATCAAGTCTATTCAATTTTTGATTTGTAGAGCTCTCTGCCATCTGCTAAGAGAAATACATGCCTACTAACTGTAGTTGACAAGTGTCCTAGAGTTCCGTTTGCATTTGCGTGTCCGGATATGACATCGTCGACAGTCATAAAGTGTTTAACACAATTATTTGCATTGTTTAGAATGCCTACATATATACATTCAGGCAGGGTCAGTCGTTCATGATCTCTGAAGTTAAATTATCCTTACAAACTATTGCAACTAGACGAACAACTGCTATGCTCGTCAGTGCAATGGGCATTTGAAACGTTACATAATTTGGAAAGCAATCACTCTAGCCATGCATTCAAAGGGTCTCATGGACACTCAATGGGACATGGTATTGCTTGGTGCTTTGCACTTGATTAGGAGTTTGTTATTCACTGTCACGAGCTGTACACCTCATGAACGCTTTCTGACCTTTCATCGAAGCCTAAGTGTATAGGCAACCAGGGCCTGTTCTTTTCTTCTTCTTCTTTTCGATCGCTGGTATCACACTTGGAGAGCAGTTCTCAAGATGAAATCTGTGGTTTTCTGCAGTTCTTCCACAGGCCCATACAGCTTTTCAAGAAAAGAGGTTGACAAAGGCCAGATTTCTTCTCTCAGCAGCTGATACGTACTGCAACATTGAAGTATGTGCTCTGTGGTCTGTTCTGCTTCTCCACAAGGACAAGCGGGCGATGTCGTAAGATGGAACTGCCTGTACATGTGTTGGTTTAGTCTGTTATGGCCAGTTCTGAGACGAAAAATGGTCACTTGCTCTGGCCTCGAGAGATGATAGTAGGCATCTTCTGATTGAGGTGTTCTATAGAGTGACTTGATGATAGTCTTCATCTCTGTATGGGTAACCATGGTTTTTGTCTGATTCTCTTCTGCACCTACCTTTGCCATCTTGTCTGCTTCCTCATTTCCTTGGACTCCACAGTGTGAGGGGATCCACTGCAATGCCATCCGAAAGCATTTGATGGTTTGTAGTGCATCTTCAAGTTGTGGCAGCTTACCTTTGGTGATAGCCTCAAGGACGGAGCGGGAATCAGATAAAAAGACAATCTGCGCAAAAGGGTCTGCTGTTCTGCTGATGGTATTAGCTGCATGAACCAGTGCTTCGACTTCAGCTCTGTAGTTTGTGAAGTGTTTGCCTGTCGGTATTGCAGCTGACTCATGTTGTCCGTTTGGATACTGTATGTGCAGTCTGGCACCTCCGCTCCTAATTGCATCTTTGGCTGATCCATGTGTGTAGATCCTTATCCATGTCTCTTGAGGGTACATTTCTTCCAGCATGGCTAGGGTCAGGGCCTTCTTGCTCACATCACTGTGTTCATCTTTGGTTGTGAGATGAGGTACTGTGGTGCGAATAGCTATGCTCTCTAGTTTGTTTTCCCAGGGTGGAGGATCAAGGGTGTCGTTTGGGTCTTCTATTTGTGCTGTCAACATTTCTTGGTGTTTCCTTTGAAGTGCTTTTGTCTCTTTCACAAAACTTGATCTTTTAAGTCTTCCTGATGACAGCTGTGCTTGCCTGATCTTCATCGGGTGGTTGTTGAACGATTTGAACTTTGCAGCTTGGATCAGTACTTTGCATTCCCTTCCTTTACTAAGTGGGGGGGGGATGCCTGCTGTCTGCTCCATTTTTTCTATTTGTGTTGATCTCATTCCACCAGCGATGATGCGCAGTGCCTGGTTTTGTAATCTGTCAAGGTTCTGTTGATGAGATTTAGCTGTTGTCATCCATGAGCTGGATCCATACTCAAGGTGTGGTCGTACGGCACCTACGTAGATGGTCTTGAGGATCCTCTCATTGGCACCCCACTTTGTTCCTGCCAGCTTCCTCATGATGTTTAGCTTTCTTCTGGCCTTTGCCTCTGCGTTCTGGATGTGCTGTTTCCATGTTAATCTTCTGTCATAGGTGACTCCCAGGTATGTCTGCTGGTCCTCGTACTCGAGTGGAGTACCGCCCAGTGTCAGATTGCCAACCTTGGTTTTGGTGGACAGTGAGAATAGCATGGCTGATGATATTTCTTTGTTGATGGTAATACACCAGCGATTGGCCCAAGCTGTAATTCTGTCCAAGACGTGCTGCATTCTGTACGTGGCAGTCGTTGTGTACTCCTCGGTGCACCAGAGTACGAGGTCATCTGCATATAGGGCTGCTTGGATCCCATTGGGCAGCTTTGCTACAATGTCATTAATGAAGAGTATGAACAGAGTTGGTGATAATACGCCGCCTTGTGTTACCCCTTGTCTCAGCCTGTTCTTTTGAAAAGACATGTTCGGAAGAGGTGGCGTTAAGTGAGGCTAATCTGTCCTATGAAAGGGAGACAACAGTATCAGAGACCTGGCCTGTTTATGGTACATACGTGTGAAAGTGGTGACAGTAGCCGATGCTTGGAACCGACCAATGTGCCACATTCTGATATCATAGCTGACGAATTAAGAAATTCCGATTCCAACATTCCGGAAATCGATGATGATGTAGCTAAGAGTGATTCAGAGACAAACGCTCGCGCTGGCAGTTCTCATTGGTTAAGACGTTCTACACGAGCTAGCAAAAAGCTAGATCGTCTTAGAATTGTGGATTAATAGTGTTGAACATTGGTGAATTGGAAGATATTAACTCGAAAAACTTGTTTGTGCCTAAATTGTTTATTATTATTTCTGGACCACCACCTGGCTGACATACTTTTCTTTCTTTTAAGAGGCGCAAAATGTTGTGAAATTGACATGGAATGGTTGTTTACTCACCTATTTTGTTTCTTCGGGTAGCAGTTCAATAAACCGACATGTCCCCTTAGTTAGTTAGTTAATCAGTTAGTCAGTTAGTTAGTCTGCACCGGATAATAATAATTTAAAATAATTATGTTGAGCTAGTTTGGCTGTTTCAAAGTAGATTCAAAATTCTCTTTATAGTTACCTTGAAATTGAGATTATGTGAAGTCAGGCTTCAAAAGGTTAAAAAGTCTTTGTCTCATGTTAGTATAATGGATATTCCGAATGGCAGGTTTCATTGCATTCTTACCTGCAGCACCGCTATATCCAGAGAGTGTGAGCTGATAGCCTGTCAAGTCATCAGCGATAGAAAACTGACTGTACCTAGCATACGTGTCATTGCCCTCAAAGTCACTCATGTCCACGCGGAGTTCTTGAGGAGACATCACTGTCAGTGCGTGCATATAGGATAGTCCTGCAGGATTGCAACCAATATGACGGTCAAATGGCAAATAGTCAATTCGCAAACAGTAATCAGTCTGAAGTGGAATCAAAACACTTTCTAAACACTAGATGGACTGCGCCCCACGTGTCGAGCCTTTTAATATTTCCCGCATATCGCGCACCATTTCTGGCAGTGTGGTGAAATAAAGATGACTTAAAATAGTATACCCTACCACCACCACCACACATACGCACGCACGCAGGCACACATGCATGCGCGCACGCGTGCACACACATACGCATGCATGCACGTACGCATGCACGCACATCACTACCGCCCCGTCCCGATGAATCAAATGTCTACTGAAAAACTCAAACATTCTTCTAATTCTTTAAAAGGAGACGAATCACATAGAAATAAACTCAGAAAGTCCAAACTACATAAAATATGTAAACAATTTGGAAATAATTTTCATTAAGATGGAAGCTGGATACAGTGATAGCTTATAATAAATCTGCAACGTATTATTGACATCGAATTTAAGCTCTTGATGAATTAAATGACCATTGAAAAAATGTAACATTTACTTAATTCTTGGAGCACGTCGAACGGCAGACGTCATTTGGATCGCTATGTCGAGATCCGCGCTTGGCTATAGGCTCGACAATTACTTTCCGTGTGATGCAGATTGGATAGTGAGATAGACTAAGTCTAAACCATGAAAAAGTATGCGAAAAAGTATAATTAATTTTATTATAATATAGACCGGATACAATGACGGTATAGAAGAAACATATGAAGTTTTAGTGAGATCGGATGAGACTGGATGAATTAAATGTAGATTAAAAAACATTAACATTTATCTGCGCGCCGCATGCTCCACCCCAAATGCCACACGCATCTAAGTATTTTCACAAACAGTAGTCCATCTGAAGTTGATTCAATAAACTTTGTATACAAAGGTTATCATCATAGGGCAGGTCCTGCGTACTTTGAAAACGGTCGCAGTAGTTATAAAGAGTTCGACAGTCATATTCTTGTAGCGGGCTAAACAATAGAAGCTGGGAACGCAAGCACAGACACGCTTGCCTATAGTTCACACACACTCATTCATCGTCATATCATACGTTATCACCACTGACTGCTGTCTGTTCTCCGTTGATGTAAGTGTTGCTTTCTTAGGATAGGCCATGCTTTAAGGGGAAATCTGTATATATGCGTAGTACTAAAATTGACATTGCCTATATGATAAGCAGAACCAAACATTATTTTTACTTAATAAACAAACCGAATTTGCATAGCATGAACATGTTCTACATACTTTGCTCTATGCATAATGCATCTGAGGATAATTTCCTGCCATGCTCGGATGACATCCATTCACAATATTAACGCGATTAGTCGCCTCTATTGTCAGCCATACGCGACAGGATTCTCGACCCTTTTTCGTATAATATCGATGCAATTTCTAGCCACATGTCCCCCTGGTGTATGGGGATGATGACAAACAACGTTCTTAGCAGGAATGCCATCATGGGGCAGTATCTTTCGCTAAGATTTTAAAATCATCTTTATCCAAAGATATATGCGATAGAAGACTTATATTAGTGCATGTAGCGAGTTAGTGAATGAACTCTAATCCGTCTGAGTATGACAGATTTGATACAGGTCCTAAAATGTATATTTACAGCACTAAATTAGTGGATAACCCTTCGGTAACAAGGGTTGAGTTGACTATTTGCACTGCTCTCTGATTGAAGAATAATAAGAAACAGAGTCGGCAGTGAACCATATCTTTCATACTGGGATTTATATAAGCAAAAATAGTGATGCGTACAGGTTTTGCAATGCCTGCTTCATAATATTCAATTTTATTTTATCATATATGGATTTATAGTATCTATATATGATCCGAGAAAAGAGATAAACGTAATCTGATAAATGGGTATCTTAATCGTATTAAAGAATTTATGAAAACTATAGGAACCTACCTAGCCAGTATTCTCCCGAAACATTGCCAAAACCTCTTTCATACATCCACCAGCTTCTATAGAAATCCACAGAGCCATCTAATCTTCTTTGGAACACCTGAAAGTGAAATCAATAATAATAATAATAATAATAATAATAATTTCACTTTTCCTAGGAAAGGGCCACGACCAATACCCTCGCCGAGCCCTCGCCGCTTCAACACCATCTCCGAGGTAACAACCTTCAGACTATCTCTATGCCGTCCCTAGATAACGCTATATCCAGCCTGAAAATAACTGACAGAAAACCAAGCTATCATAAAGATCCACAATGTTCTGGGAACCAACATTATTTCAACTTCTATTATGCGACCATCCAAACAATTTCTGATACAAACCGACGTCAATGACGTGCAGACCAACCAGGTATCCAAAAGAATGTACTTACCGTCCATCCACCGCCATCTGTGGTCATGTCACAATACACAGATACCTGCGCACATGACATCTGAAGCGGCTGTATGACATATACCCCGTTTGCAGAGAACCCTCTGTCCTTCCATTCCTGGCAGTTCCGTGGCTGACAGCAATCTGTTTAGAACACAATGAATACGTTGTCTATCATTATTATTCTATCCGAGAGTTTCATAGGATTTGTAGTAAACCGTGCTTTAAACAGATAAATAATAATATTTATATCTGCGTTTATGTGGACCCTTAGAAGTTAGATTGCTGCCAAACGGTTGCTCGAAGGGCAGATTATACAATATACGCCTATTCCCCCATGAAATTTATTTTATGATATAGCGGCAATTCAATATATACACCTGTGCAAAAGTTAAGCACCACCCTATTTTTACGCACATGCGAGGGTATATTCATGTGCTATGAAGAAAGCAATAGCATAAACATTTATGTACCCATCCATCTTAGTGCAAGAGGTAATAATGCAACTAGAGGAATGCTGATTATGATGGTGGGGAAATACTGTATGTTTTTGTTTGAACTTGAAAACGAGGCCTGAATATGGTTACGTTGACACAACTGACAACTATTGCCCTACAGTTGACACACGTGGCTAGATTGTCATTAATGGTGTCTGAAAACGAAGTTTAACATCTGTGCACGAGTTTGAGACTGTCATTATTAATACCGGGTATATCCACCTTGTGCCTGGATGACGGCCTGGACACGACGTCTCATGCTGGTCACCAACCGACTGATACGCCATTGTGGTATTCGTTGCCATTCAAGATGGAGTGCGTCTGTTAATTCCTGTAGGTTCTGCACAGGAGGATCCCTCCTTCTCACCATGTTTCCCAGAATGTCCCAGATATGCTCAATAGGGTTCATGTCAGGGCTCCTTGCTGGCCATGGTAGGGTTTCGATGGCATTCTGGCGGAGGTATTCATGCACAGCTCTAGCACGATGTGGTCGGGCGTTGTCATCCATGAATATAGGGTGGGTTCCAGGTGCATGATTTACAAAATGAGGGACCACAACTCTATCCAGTATGGAATCTTGATATCTTTGTCCATTTAGTGTTCCAGGTACAGTCAACAGATCCAGCTTACAATCAAATGAGATGCACCCCCATATCATAACGGAACCTCCACCAAATGGAACTTCTTCCATGATGTTACGTTGGTCGTACGCCGTGCGTCTGGACCTCCATATACGAGTTCGACCATCTGTGGCATGAAGCAGGAACCGACTTTCATCGGACCAGTGTACCCGTCTCCAGGATCTCATGTTCCAGTGTCTTCTTTCGTTGCACCACCTCAGACGCTCCTCTTTGTGGTGTGCAGTGAGGAGCGGACGTCTGACAGGTCTCCTAGCTTTCATGCCAGCAGCATACAGTCTCCTTTTGACGGTAGACATTGACACTCTATTGCGCGTTTCCCATTGCTGGCTGAGCACTCTGCTGTTGGTGAATGGAGATCTCCTAACAAGGCGTACTAGGGCTCGATCATCACGGGCAGTAGTCTTCTTCGGTCTTCCAGATCTAGGCCTGTCCTTCACCTCGTTAGTTTGCCCATGTTTTGCAATCAAACGACTGATTACAGTATGGTTAATGTTCAGCTGTCTGCCAATCTCTCTGCATGACATACCAGTGGTATGCATGCCTATGATTTGCCATTTCACACGATCACTTAACCTTCGTCTTGCCATAGCGGTTCACAATCAAGAGCTAATTCTCTCTGTACAAATAAACCACGGTCATGAACACAAATTCCTAATCTTGTCGCCTAAATCTGGACTTTTACATAACTGAACACGTGTGCTGTTTCCCGCCACGCACGGACATCAAGCGGCGTGAAGTCATGCATGCATGTGCATTTCGTACTTGGAATTATGTCAGCTAACGCGGGGACAAAAACTATGGCAGCCTAGTTGTACCATCATGTTTCTACGTTCTATTGTTTTTGCTGGTGCTTAACTTTTGCACAGGTGTATAGATGGAAGGAAAGTGACAATAAAATATGAATATAAAACACTTTCATCTATAGCTTAATAGTTTGAGAGTAAGAAAAATTCCGACATATACATGTACAAACCAGCATTTGATGTGGAAGAGAGGCCAAGCATCAACAACACAAATACGGCACATTTCCGCACCAATGAATGCTGCGAATCGTAGAATTGCATCTGAAACAAAATTAAAACAAGAGTTGCCATTTCACGCTGCAACAAACCATAACAGAGTGTATGTGGTTGGATAACTTTTTAACACTTCCACATACGAAGTGACATATTCTGTATGTAGTAAGGAAAAGGGTGCTGAATATATTGAAACTGATTTAACTGGGAGATATCCCTGCCTGTGACAGCAGAGCAACAGCTCCCAGTCAAATTAGTTTCAAAATATTCAAATTACTTATCCGAAAGCTTTATCATGCAATATCAGAGTGAACTTTACATTTCTAGTATTGAGCCACGGGGCGCATTTTCTGGATATCGTTCCTTTTAGTAAATGTTAGCTCTGTCAGCGATAACTTCTTTAAATGTTCCAAATTACCAATTTCACTAACCCAGTCCAAGTAACTTTTGAAGGTGTCTGCTGAAGCCTAAGATCGTGTTTGTGCGCGTAATAAAACTGCTCATACAAATTACCAGGCCGTACTTTGGCAATACTGGGCCGCATTGGCCCGGATTTGATCCATTGCCAGCCTATTAACCTGCGTTGTCACAGGTATCTTGGTAATTTGCAATACCGTTACTAAATTTGATAAATAAGTATAATTCCCTTATCGTTATAAGCCCAATAATCCACCTGCAACCACACCCCCCCCACCCCCCTCCAGCTAATCTGCGGCCCATTGTGCTCCTCAACTGTATACGGAAAAACTTATCCAATTGTACTCAGAGACAAGATCGTTGACTTCACTGGATCCTGTGAAAGTGGATTTAAACGTGGGCGCAGCTGCACAGACAGTGTATGGGCTCAATGTATGCTTGTCTCAGTAGTCATGTCAAAGCACTGGGATTTCCACAACATGGGCATTGCCATGTTACGAGCCTCCGACACAATTAAACGCTCAAATAGCCAAGATGTACTGCACCAGGCCAGTTGCAATCAGGATGAGCTGCGACTAGTGAGACTACTGCTTGCGGACACCAAGCTGAGAGTATGAGTCATGACAGTGACGTCTGCAGATTTTTGGATATCAATTGACTCCCCACAAGGAGATGGTCTCATCTGCTTTTTCCCTGTTACCTTACTGCTGCATTGAAATCTGTGCGGGAAAATTCCACAAGACTACCCCCCACCCCACCCCACCACACGAATCCCAGCACATACTGGGTATGGCACTGGAGATGGAATTTCCAACGATGCAATGTACAAGATGTGTAATACCTCGCTGCTGTCTGTAAATGTCGCCCAGCAAAGATGGCTCATGTTTGGCCATGGGCTAAACAAGCCAGAAGACACACGAGAACACAGAGCCATGGAATTCTCCCTACTTGGAGCCAGCAAATGCAAAGCTAGGGGAGAACGTCATTGCATAAATCTGCTAAGCGTGCTACGAGGTGACCTACAGAAAGCAGGACTCTGTAGACTCAGATCAAGAATGGACCTGAGGAAGGTAAAGATTTTTGTTGAAGACAAAACAGAGTGGTCAAATGCGAAGAAGGACTGATTGCAGCTGTATGATGTTTCTACTGGTACAGCCGTAGAATACAGTAATACTAATATAATGCTATCTTACCTTAATACTCCGAGGTGGCAGAATCTGTTATGCTCGTTATTGCCTTAAAAGTACTTATACTTGCCTGTCACCCATAACAGTGTCTTATATAGGGAGCAAAATGATTACGTTGGCCAATATATTAATTGTGGTTAATCCCACATCCTGACGACCTGAATTCATTTCTCCGTCATGCGGGGGGGGGGGGGGTGGGGGGGGGGGGGGGGAGGGGGTGTGTGTTTATAAGCTATTATAATCAAAACACATCCTGTTTATCATTTCTATTTCAAAAAGAAATATAAACATATTACTCATTATGACCCTGTTCATGGAATATAGAACGTATCCCCAATATTATGGCGGCAATCTCTGATAAATTATGCTTATATAGAAAGCTTATACTCAATAAACTCGGTGACATTGCACTCCAGACTGGTACACGGTATTTATCCATTACTGGTTATGCCATCTGACCACTGCAGAGGCTGTGTTGGCTGGCTTGACCATTATAGAATGACGTTGAAAGAAGAGGGTTTAATTTCACTACCAGAAGCGTCGTGCTATATAAGATGAAGATGAATAAACTCTAGCTATTTGTTATCAGATATAAAGATAATCCAACCAGAATGACGTCAGTCTTATTCTGCATTCAACCCGGATCTGTGTGTATGCATGTGTGTTTATTAATATACACATATCCGTGTTATTGATACGTGGCTACATGTGTGCGCCCTATGAATGCCCTCATAGAGAACACAAGGGATCATTTTGAAAACTACACAGCGGCCTACACACTGGTTTATCAACGTTGGCATGGACTCTCGCCCACGCAAACTATTACCGGAACGTTTGTGTGTGAGTAGCATATATTCAAACACATGAGATTTGTGTGATCAAGTGTAGCCTACCAACAACTGCTATCTGAATGGGGGGGGGGGCGGGGGGGGGGGTGCCGGCAGGGGTAGCTTTCCCACAACTGCGATCTATGGGATCAGGGACAGCCTACTGACACCTGTGATTCAGCGCGGGGTCTACCACCACCTGTGATTTCTAGAATATGGGTTAGTCTAACCACACTTGCGATTTCTGGCATAAGTGGTGGCCTACCCACAACTGCAATCTTTGGGATCAAGGATAGACTACCAACAGCTGTAATTTCCTATGTCGGGGTTAACCTACCTACACCTGTGTGTCAGTGGTAGCCTAACTACACCTGTGGGTCAGGGGTAGCCTACCTACACCTGTGGGTCAGGGTTAACCTACCTACACCTGTGGGTCAGGGGTAGCCTACCTACACATCTGGGTCAGGGGTAGCCTACCTACACCTGTGGGTCAGGGTTAACCTACCTACACCTGTGGGTCAGGGTTAACCTACCTACACCTGTGGGTCAGGGGTAGCCTACCTACACCTGTGGGTCAGGGTTAACCTACCTACAACTGTGGGTCAGGGGTAGCCTACCTACACCTGTGGGTCAGGGTTAACCTACCTACACATGTGGGTCAGGGGTAGCCTACCTACACATGTGGGTCAGGGGTAACCTACCTACACCTGTGGGTCAGGGATAGCCTACCCACGGCTGCGGTTTCTCGGATCAGGTGTAGCCTACCTATACATGAGATTTCTGGAAACGGTGTAGTCTAACTACTCCTGCGGTTTCTTGCATAAGTGGTAGCCTACCTACAACCGCAATTCCTGGGATCAGGTGTAGCCTACATACACATGTGATTCAGGGGCAGCATACACACGGCTACACGACTGCAATTTTTGGAACCAGGAGTAGCCCACCAATGCCTGCAATTTCTGGAATAATAGGTAGTCTAACCACACCTGTAGTTTCTGGAATACGTGCGAGCATATACCCACAACATCAAGTTCTGGGATGAGGGATAGCCTACCAACAGCTGTAATTTCTTAGGTCTGGGTTAGCCTACCTACACATGTGGTTTCAGGGTTAGCCTACACACGGCAGCGGTTTCTCCGATCAGGTGTAGCCTACGCACACAGGCGGTTTCTTAGGTTAGGGGTACCTACCCATATCCACGGTATCTGAGATCAGTCAGCGTCATAGCCTATCCAATAGCCTCACAGAAATTTTTGAAACCGAAATGCTCTGAAATGCAACCTCTCGTAATCCGAAGGGTCATAAAAACATAATAGAGGATCCATTTTTAGCAATGTCACGTCCATTTCCAACTAACCTCCGCCGCCCTTTTAGTCCGGGAGCCAATTTTCAAAAGGGGTCTAGAAGAATGGTTTCGTAGCACACCCAGTATTCAGAAGGTGTGTCTCTATATTATGCTAGACCGATGTCTTGGGTATATTCTGAGCCGTGTTGTACAAGAAAATTGTGGTATCACTAACCCGTGAGAAACCCATTTACAATAGGTGTTGAATGTAGCTCTCAAACAATTTTCACAATGGTAAATTTTTCACAAACTTAAGCGCATGTTATATCAATACAATCTTAACCAAAATGGAAAGGAGTGATCGTATATCGCAGATTTATACATAATCAACCTCGTTTAAGACACCCGTATGTTGCTTTGTAGATATTGGGGCACTTAGGTCTTCTTGTGACTAGCAATACCTTAGCTACAACAATGCCCATGTTTTCTACATTTTTCATAATTAAACTTTTAACTGACATGCAGTGCATGTCTACACAAGCTGGCAGGACATATTTATCACGTGAGCAAATGAGAGAATGTTACTCATCCATGTCAGAGTCATCTTCGACAATTGTATGCTGAACATTGGCACACATTTCACCTCCCATACAAAGGCATGCTTCAGTGCAGAGTAGATTGTTAGCCTTGCATTGACAGAGATCTGTTCTTTTGCAGGCAGACTTTTGACATCTACATGATGTGAGTTCAATTAATCCAAATGGAGCAGGATCCTTTGACATCAGAACAGGCTTGAGTAGACCATCCACTATGCTCCAGCCATGCCCATTTGGAGATGGACGATTCTGAACAGCTTGCAATGAACGTCTCCAAACAAGAGCTTGAAAATTGTCCCTTTCGGTGTGATGCTTTAGACTATTCGATGTAGGTGGAAGATTTTCATTTCTTTGACTCTTTTGACAAAAGAGCCAATAACGGGTTTCATCAGCTGTCTTTCCCACATCCCTGGTGGTATACAACTCACAGACACATTTCTCACATAGAATTGCAGTATTCGGTGATAAGTCAACATGTTCGCCGAGTTGGGCTAAGCTAAGCTGATGACATTCAGATGACTTTAAGAGAATGAATGCTTTTCTCTTACCGACTCCAAATAATGCACTAGTGCTATCACAACCTGTAAGAGAATGAAACCCAGGCAAAGACAGACAGATAGCTGGGCCCAGTACTTGAGCAACTGTATGTATTGGTATGTATCGCAATTTGTCCTTTGTGCCCGTATGGAACCATAGTTCAGAACAGTGAAGCGAACGATACGTATATCTACTAAGTACTGCCACGTCTGTATCAGGAGACTGTATAACAACACGCATGTGGTCATTTGAAGCGTGTAGCGCGTGCAACATCATACGCGTATCTGCTTCTTCGTGATCTGATCGAAGTTCTTCCAAATACGACGAATTGTTCGCTGAAATGACAACAACATCCATTCCATCGTTAAAGCCACCAGCAAGAATGACGCAATTGTCGGCAGATAGCATATTTGGACCAGTATCACGCCACGGCTTGCTGAGAAATGCAACCAGGTTACTTTTGTTGCTTGGATTGCTGATGTACTTGGCCCATTGCTTTGGAACGGGAGTATTTTCTCCAGCAATCTTTACTTCCAATGCTGTTGATGACCCACGTTTTAGCCGCTCTTCCGCTTTGAGAGATTCCAGTCTATCATATCTGTCAAAAACTATATCTACTCTGTTGCAGTCTTCTTGATTCAGTGGAACTGTAAAGATGTGCCAGTATTTATCAGCCAATTCTCCAAATGTAGACGTACCTCCAGTTTTAACCATTTGCACAATTGCCATGCCATCTACTACATAAGCTGTTGCGCCCGTCTTGTCAACAGGTGGAAGCCGTCCATCAACATTTACTTCCTTTTCTAGTTCACTTAACAAAACACTTTTCACATTCTTTCTTAGAGTCCCATCCGTATGTGACAATGATAGTGGAACAGCAGCCAGTTCATACGTCATCACTAGTTTTAAATCAACATCTCTGGACCTTGCGGCAATAATTAATCGACCAAATAGTTCGTGGTCAGATCTCACATTATGAATTTTTTCATCATTTGTTTTGAGTTTTTTCTTCTGTGCTAGGCTGGCAAGTGTTTTAAGTTTTAAGTGTGGCAACGTGACCCAAAAGCTTCTCGTGTTAATGTCCAGCCGCTCCTGAACAAAATTGTCCATAATCTCCTTACCAATGTCACAGGCGGAAACAAGTCTCTTGGTGATTTCACTAGGCAATACCACGCCAGTTGCAATGTTTACAAGCGGAAGACACTCGCTGTCGTCGTTTTCCGCAATATTAAAGGGATTGGTCATTATATCTGATGAGAAGATCGAAAGTATCTTCTGCACATCGGTTTCATCCCTGTTCATTCGATTAGTCCCCATTTCCTTATGTACTCCAAACATGTGACTATCTTGTAACCCACACATTTGCTTTGTGACCGTTGTTATGGCTGCCCTCTCGTGGCTAGTTAAAAACCACCTCTCCAGAGCTCCTGGCTTTTGTGTTATTCCAATAATACCACCTCGCTTTTTGGAATCCAAATTAATCGATTGCTCTAAGGCCATATCTGTCCACACTTGATTGAATGGATGGTCTGAGCGACTTACAGAATGATTTCCATTCAAGAATTGTTCATGTACATGGGGATGTGTACTTGGAAGCATCTTCATGTCCGCAAGATATATTGGCAGCCATCTTGCATAATTGGTTCTGTCCATGCTGTAGAAATATGGCGCCATAGCAGCAGTAGCAGATAGGTGTGCCTGCCAATCTCCAGTTCTCTCAGCTCTTATGAATCCAAGCAGCAGCTCTACCATATGAATATATGAGTTCCAAAATGCGAACAGGTGTGATTTCGAGGTTGACTCAACTTTAAAGGATTTGAACAGCTGTTGCAATTTATTCACGTACATACACACCCCTTTGAAATTTTCTTGCAGTGCGTCTAAGTCGTCAATGCTGCTTCGGCACATCTTAATTTTCTCATCCAGACTCTCCAATTCTGTTGGAGTAATGTGGTCTTCATGTTGTCCATTTTGTTGAACCCATTTGGACAAAGACTGCCATTGTAATCGCAGCAGCGCTTCCATAACCAATTTGTGAGCCATCACTCCTCGATTAAATGACTTCCCTTTAAGTAGAGCAGCAGCTGTGCTGCTACCATATGTGTTGGCCTCTATGAGGAGATCTTCTAAGCCAGAGTCATCAAACATCTTTCCAATAACAGCTAAGTAGTTTAGCGCAATGTGGAATCCCCCCAGTCTGATCACAGTGTCACTAAACTCTTCTTTATATCGCCACTGTATCTCCTTTGCCTTGACATATATGGCCAAGTCGAATGTAATGACCGAGTCATTCTGTCCTAGTGTTGTCATCATTCTTTGAACTTGTTTCATGACCGTATACACCGTATTGAATTCAGTTGGTGATCCGGAAATCATTGGACAGTAACCGATTTGTGTAAAAGGTGCGTTAGCACATGATACAAGTGCATTAAATCCACTCCAACTAGGGACTGTTTGTGTTTCTGTGGTCATCATGGGTACAAGATCTACCGCAAACAATTTTATTGGACACATTCGAACGATGGCCCATGCAAGATCCATGACTAATGCCTGTTCCTGGATTGAGCTATCACATTGGTACCAATCCTTCTTGACAGTGTCTATGAACGCGGTCACAACTGGTCTTCTACCAAACACCCCACAATCAAGAATTCTGTTTTCAGTACCTGGTGCTGTCAAAGCCCTTCTCCTGACTGAGTGTTCAGCATGTATGACACGCTCTGGTCTTGGGCCAAATTGCATTCGTTGGAACATCACCATTGTCGTTGAGTGAGTTGTCTGTTTACCGTCTAAGGTTTCTTCAAGTATATCATTGTTATCAGCTGCTACTTGAACGAACGAGTTTGGAACAATGTTTGTTGGTATTACAACTCCATACCGTGTTGATTGAGCTAATACTTCAAGTGCCATACTAGTGTCAACTACCTCAATATCATCATAGGAAACGCTATGACCCATACGATTCAGAATGGTGACAACTTGTTTGGAACCTGTAAGACGCCTCATTGTCATAGCGAGGCTTATGTGTTTTGGCATTTTCTTTCTCCCGTGTGATACACAATGCGCTATGTCTTGGCATATCATCATTACATGCCTCTCATCACCTTCATTAGCACATTCTGATCTAACATTACCAAACTGCTCTGGTGCTAAATCTGCATTCGTGGTAACCCACCGCAGCAGCCATTAGAGGTTTTGGGGAATAATTTCCTTTGCTTTGTCAACAGTGGTACAGCTGGATATACAGATTCTATGATGGAGTTAGTATACATACATAAAATATAACCTTCACATTTCACCCTCGCCTTTGGTATATGCATGCAAAATGTATGTTGGATATATGTTAGGTCGATATCCGTCTAAATATCATATATGGTGAATCTAATACGATATTACTTTGAGTTATGACACGATCATGCTTATATCGTTGTGCACTGTGGATACAGCCAAAGCCTAGATCACCTATGCAAAGAAATCAGGATAACTAATTAGTGCTACAACAATTTGTTTGCACAACGGGGCTTAAAATGTGTGGGACATGTCCCCCAAGCCACAGCAAGTGTCAGACCTTCCGAATACTGGGTGTGCTATGTCACGATTCTGACCTAGCTTTAGCTCCTGGACTATTTGTACGCCTCATGGAATCGATTTATATACCTTTAACTATGAATGCCCAGAATTTCAATTTCAAGGTAATTATGCAGGTAAGCTATAGGCGGAATATTTTGAAACTGATTTTACTGCTATGGACACATAAACGTGTAACACAAATCAGAATAAATTACTCGGTACATCAATACCCGTGCGCTACCGAAGCAGATCATCAGAAACCCCGGTTACGGTCTACTGGTTTGTAATAACGATGCCTACGCTTACTGGCCTAAATCTCATCCCTCGGCGAGGACACACAGGACAAAGACGTGGCTTGTTATTTATTAACCCTTTCATCTAGGCCAAAATCGTCCAAAAAATAGTCTCTGGTGGTCTTGAGGAATGTCCATTTGCAGGCCAATATATTAATATTTTTGAAAATTTACCAGTGGAATGACTGGCTCGATAACCGTTAGTCCTTCCATTGGTAAATTAAAAAAAAAAGTCTTTTCTTAGCCTGCAAATACACATTCAATAAGCAAATATATTGATTTTCTTGACCAAATTAAGGCATTAAGGGTCAGGTATTTTTTTAATGTTCGCCTCGGGAATCTGTTCATTCGTATAGTGATAGCTGGGTTTCGTACTATAAAACTTTTAAGATAACAACAAACTGCGTTCAGTGGGGAATAAATAAGCCAGCCAAACCGATCTCAACCGCCGCCGCCGCCGCCGCCGCCGCTGCCGCCGCCGCCGCCACCACCACCACCATCACCACCACCCCATCCACCAAACCATACTCAACCAACACGTACACGCCGTTGATTAGCCTTCCCTTAGGCACCGTTTCAGTGAGAAAATTGAATTTGGTCTAGCCTCATCCCGTCTCTTAACCCGTTCACGACGAAGGCGGCCAAAACCAAAAACGGTAACCGAGCCAGTCATTCCAGTGGTAGATTTTCAAGAGTGGTTTTCTCTTGACCTGCAAATGGGCATTCAATAAGTAAACATTACGATTTTTTGAAGAAATATAGTTATTAAAGGGTTAATGGCTAATGTATATCAGTACCTTTAATTTCATGCAAGTTCGAAACATTCAAACACACGCATTAGTAAGTTGTTAACCGGATGTCAAAGTGATTATGTTTATTATTGCCACATTATCATTATACGTCCTGATGTCTATTCATAAATGCATTAAGTACACCTTTATGTAAATAAACCTGTGAACTTCGCGCAATTTATATATTTACATTGATGTTTATATTATATAATATTTACAATGATTATATATTTACGTATACATGTATAAATGTATGTGTGTGTGTATATGCAAGCATTTATGTAAGTGAATGTGTGTGTCTTGTGTATGTGCGTGTGCGTGCGTGTATGACGGTGGGTAGGTATGTGCGAGCGCGTTCGTGCGTGTGCGTGTGCGTGTGCGTGTGCGTGTGCGTGTGCGTGTGCGTGCGTGCGTGCGTGCGTGCGTGCGTGTGCGTGCGTGTGCGTGTGCATGCACGTACGTGTGTGTGAGTCTGTACATACATATGTTTTCCTAGTTATGCGCCAATAATAATTGTACCGCTGTACACTCAAGGACCGATGGTCTATTGTGGAAATAAACTACTACTATCATATGTAATAAGTGTGTGATGCATGGCATCTTTGAATGAAATCAGGCATGTATAGTGATCGTGGCTGGATGAGTGGAATTGTGAATTTGGAAAAACATCCATAAAATTAAACGTCCCTTTTAGTGATGTAAGGCGCAAGTGGAAAGTATGGAATGGTTGTTAATCCTCTATTCGTGTGATTCTGGTCATTACGAGTAGCTATGATTGGAAGGGCTGAGAACGAGAAGCATTTGTAAACTAGTAGTAAGTGACTTACATGACTACAGATGGGAAATAGTCAACTAACCCATGCTGTGCACCTAACATCTAAATATTCCTTGTCAAAGCGCATTCTCTATTTTCACAAACATAATTACTAAATTTACAGTTGAATGTCGCTCAAGTTAAATAATGACGTCACAATCCCTTACATTATAACTAACAATTTTCGCTTATCTGAAGATGGAAAGGTGTTCAGGCGTCAATATTCCATCACACACTATTAAATACGCTAAACAGCTCAATAATTTTAAAAAAAAATCCCAAATTTTGACAGAACGAGCAATGGAAAGATACGATGTGCGAATCCAGCATCTAACTTCATAATCAAATAGGTCACTTGCTCGCTAATGTCATAAGCAATATGACGTATGTATGCAACTGGAAAAGCCCGTAACGAAAGAGTCCAAATTGTGTGTATTTGATGAATTTACAATTTTACGAACATTCCACCGAATATTTTGAAACTAATCTGAGTTGGATTTGTTGCTGCCATAGGCAGCAACAACTTACACTCAAATAAATTCCAAAAATATTCAACAGTGTACCTATATAATTACCTTAAACTTTGGCATCTGGGAATTCAGGTTTTAAAACTACAAATCTATTTCAAGTCGCGTGAAAGTGTGCTGGGCTTAATTAGTAATGGGCGGGACATATCTAGAAATGGACCCCTGCAGTGTACAGATGGAAGGCTTACTCTCACTTTGACATGGATATTTCTGCTGATAAACTTGATTTGTCGGTAAATACGTCTACTTTACTTTACTTCTCAGTCTTCTGATCTGCCAGCATATCAATGTAGCAATGGATGAATCCAGTTTTAGCTATGCCCCGCCCATCTCTAACTAATCCCGACCCACGTTTCGCCCGTCTTTAAACCGATCGATCCCTAAACTCCCTGAATCACAATTTCCAGAAAACTATACAGGTAATCTGTTGAATATTTTGAAACTAATTTGCCTGGGTGATGTTGCTGGCTATGGCAGAATGTTTATTTAATGGTAAAGACATACAATTCGTACAGGTTGACAAACTATTAGCGTTTACGACGAACTTAATGGACGTTTCCATTTTTAGCTATACCCCGCCCATCATTAGCTAAGCTCCACCCACACCTCGCCGTGGTGGGATTGATCGATCCACGAATTCCCTAACTACCAATTTCCTGAAAACTATACAGGGAAGCCGTTGAATATTTTGTAACTAATTTGACTGAGCGCTCTTGCTGCCTATGGCATCACAACAGCGCCCAGTCAAATTAGTTTCAAAATATTCAACATAATATTTATTATATAGTAAAAGCAAACAATTTCTACAACAACGCATAGAACGTCTTCAAATATACGTTCGTGGCGTACTTATCAACGTCATTATGACGTCATTCATTATGATTTCATTCTATACATCACGTAGTTGATTATGACGTCATATGATGGATACTCTGAAAAGGTGAATTACGTTATTCATGACGTGATTGACTATGACGTTTGCTTACGGGTGATGTAGTTGAGTATGTTGCTGCCTATTGCAGCCTATGTCGCAACAACAACCGATCCAGATAAGATTAGTCTCGAAATATTCAACAGAATATAATAATAAAAAATTAGTTAACTCTCAGAGATGTAGAAATCGTTTGAGTATAGCCATCGTGACCACCTCGGTCACTTCAGCAGCACTAACTGACGGTCGGTCGCATGTTTGTAAATAAATCCGAGACCAACAGTTTTGGAAATGATCAACAGAATGTTTATTAAATTGTAAATTCATCAAAACCATGTAATTCAGACACTATCCTAACCGACCATTGTCCTTTTCATTTCCGGTCTATGTCATTTGAATTATGACGTCAGATTCTTGGGTAACAGATTGGAACCCTCTATTGTAACGACGGGAGCATGGAATAATGAATAAATAGCACATTTGTTTTCATTGTGCGTCACTCTTCTCAATATAGGGATCTATTTCTATCTATGCCCCGCCCATTTCTAGCTAAGCTCCTCCCACTTTTTGCGGGTTATGGGATCGATTTCTCTACCTTGAACCCTGGATCATCAGAATCCCATTTTCAAGGTAACTATACACTAACCTGTTGAATATTTTAAAGATAATTTAACTGGGTGTTGTTGCCTATGGCAGAAACAGCGTCCAGTCAAATTAGCTTCATAATATTCAACAAAACCTTTACTAGATAGTAAATCCATCAAAGACTTACATTTGACAGGCTTATCAATGTTCATGACATGGTTAGATACGTCATTAATTATGTATTTTTATTGTGATGTCAGACTACATGTGACGTCGTTGATTATGACGTCATGTATTTGAGTGACAGATCTGATCTATCCATTAAAACACGGATATTTCTTGTGTTTACCACTGCCACGACAACTTCCACCACGCGCCACGACAACGAGTGACGTCATGTGCTGAAGGAGCTTCCAATTCACTCACGAATCCCCATAATTCACATTTTCATCCATCTATCATCTGACGTAATATGACATCATAATCATCTAAGCGGAATGTAGGATGACGTTATAAAAGTTTCTATTTGGCCAGTCTTTAACTCTTAATAGTCCAACACGTTGTACGAATTGTATGTCTTACTATTTAATAAACATTCTGTCTAATATTTTGAAACTAATTTCACTGGGCGCTGTTGTTGCTATAGGCAACAATAGCGCCCAGTCAAAGTAATTTCAAAATATTCAACAGCTAACCTGTATAGTTTTCTGGAAATTGATAGTCAGGGAGTTCAGAGATCGATCGATCCCAACACGGACGTGTTGTGGATGTAGCTTAGATTGAGATGGGCGGGGCATAGCTAAAAGTGGAACGGTCCATTGGATTCGCTTAATATTTCCATGAAGTGAATTATATATTACTTATGACAATAATAATCACATAGAGGACACTAGCACATACATGTTGAGTAGTGAAGCATTGCTATACAACAATGGACCTTTCCAGTTTATGCATCCATAATATGACGTCATAATCAACTACGTGACATGTAGGATGACATCATGACTGACGTAGATAAGTAGGTAATGAAAACGGACTAAACATTGTTGTACCAATTGTATGTCTTTGATATTTAATAAATATTCTTTTGAATATTTTGGAACTAATTTGACCTGGCTGACGCTGTTGCTGCCATAGGCAACAGCAGCACTCAGTCAAATTAGTTTCAAAATATTCAAAAACTTACCTGTCTAGTTTTCTGGAAATTGATAGTTAGTGTGTTCGAGGATTGATCGATCACAACACGGGTGAGCATGGATGGAGCTTAGTCAAGTTTATCATATGGTTCACTAGGATAGTTTATCACATGGTGCAATAGGAAAGTTTATCACATGGTTCAATAGTAAGTTTATCACAATGTTCAATAGGAAATTTCTCACATGGTTCAATAGGAAAGTTTATCACATTGTTCACTAGGAAATTTCTCAAATGGTTCAATAGGAAAGTTTATCACATGGTTCACTAGGAAAGTTTATCGGATGGTTCAATAGAAATGTTGATCATATGGTTCAATAGGAAACTTTATCACATGGTTCACTGGGAAAGTTTATCACGTGGTTCACTGGGATACGAATAGTTTATTACATGGTTCGCTGGGACACTTTATCACATGGTTCACTAGGAAAGTTTATCACATGGTTCACTAAGAAAGTTTATTACATGGTTCAATGGGACAGTTTATTGCATGGCATGGTTCACTGGAACAGTTTATCATATGGTTCACTGGGACAGTTTATCACATGGTTCACTAGGACAGTTTATGATATGGGTCACTGGGACATTTTATCACATGGTTCACTGGGACAGTTTATCACATGGTTCACTGGGATAGTTTATCACATGGTTCACTAGGACAGTTTATCACATGGTTCACTGCGAAAGTTTATCATATGGTTCACTAGGGAAGTGTATCACATGGTTCACTAGGACAGTTTATCACATGGTTCACTAAGAAAATTTATCCTATGGCTACAGTAAACCTGTTTATCACACGGTTCACAAGGAAAGTTTATCACGTGGTTCACTACGAGAGTTTATCACATGGTTCATTAGGACAGTTTATCACATGGTTCACTAAGACAGTTTATCACGTGGTTCACTATGAAAGTTTATCACATGGTTCACTAGGAAAGTTTATGACGTAATCAATAGGAAAGTTTTATCACGGGGTTCACTGGGACAGTATATTACATGGTTAACTAGGACAGTTTATCATATGGTTCAATGGGACATTTTATTACATAGTTCACTAGGACAGTTTATTACAAGGGTTACTGGGACAGTTTATCATATGGTTCACTGGGACAATTTATCACATGGTTCACTGGGACAGTATATCACATGGTTCACTGGGACAGTTTATTAAATGGTTCACGGGGACAGTTTATTACATGGTTCACTGGTCACTGGGACAGTTTGTCATATGATTCACTAGGACAGTTTATCATATGGTTCACTGGGACTGTTTTTCACATGGTTCACTAGGCCAGTTTATCACATTGTTCACTGGGACAGTTTATTACATGGTTCACTGGGACAGTTTATCATATGCTTCACTAGGAGAGTTTATCATATGGTTCACCGGGACTGTTTTTCACACGGTTCACTGGGACAATTTATCACATGGTTCACTCAGAAAGTGTATCACGTGGTTCACTAGGAAAGTTCATCACATGGTTCACTGGAATACGAATAGTTTATTACATGGTTCTCTGGGACAGTTTATCACATGGTTCACTGGGACAGTTTATCATATGGTTCACTGGGACAGTTTATTACATGGTTCACTGGGACAGTTTATCACATGGTTCACTGGGACAGTTTATCACATGGTTCACTCGGACAGTTTATCATATGTTTCACTAGGAAATTTATCACGAGGTTCACTGGGACAGTTTATTACACGGTTCACTGGGACAGTTTATCACATGGTTCAATGGGAAAGTTTATCACATGGTCCACTAGGACAGTTTATCATATGGTTCACTGGGACAGCTTATCACATGGTCCACTAGGACAGCTTATCATATGGTGCACTGGGACAGTTTATCATATGGTTCACTGGGACCGTGTATCACATGGTTCACTAGGACAGTTTATTATATGGTTCACTGGGACAGTTTATCATATGTTCGACTAGGACTGTTTATCATATTGTTCACTTGAACAGTTTATCACATGGTCCACTAGGATAGTTTATCATATTGTTCAGTAGAACAGTTTATCACATGCTCCACTAGGATAGTTTATCATATTGTTCAGTAGAACAGGTTATCACACGGTCCACTAGGATAGTTTATCATATTGTTCACTAGAACAGTTTATCATATGGTTCACTAGGACAGTTTATCATTTTGTTCACTAGGACAGTTTATCACCTGGTTCACGGGGACAGTTTATCACATGGTTCATTAGAACAGGTTATCACATGGTCCACTGGGATAGTGTATCATATTGTTCAGTAGAACAGGTTATCACATGGTCCACTAGGATAGTTTATCATATTGTTCACTAGAACAGTTTATCATATGGTTCACTAGAACGGGTTATCACATGCTCCCCTAGAACTGTTTATCACATGGTTCACTAGGACAGTTTATCACTTGGATGTATTAACTATGGACATCGGACCATTAAAATACCGCAATACATTGCCCATCTGGATGATACAAACTTCAGGTCTGGACCACGGAGAGGAGACATACTGAGTATGTGTTCCCAATATTTGTTGCAACGACTGCAAAGATATGTCATGTGATATTTTATTTATGCACATAAACACTAATAGTCTACATGTGGTTGCGTAACCGGAAACAAGCTACGTCTGGATAACAAACTGCCGGATTTCAAGTGCTATATAAGGCTGAGATTAAATGTTATCGGAAGCAAATAGCATCAGAATAATCCAGGTTTGCAAGAAATTCTATTCACGCTAGGATGATTGAACAATAATGACAATGAAACCAGAATCTAATTAATAACCAACATGACCTTTAAAGGGGAACACAAGAAGGGTCACCATCGTTTGCATAAAATACGCCGTTCTATTGTAGAGCCCATATTTAAGCTACTGTGTAAAACTTATCCCCGACATTTATACATAAATCCGAGTAAAATGGTGTTAAAAAACGCTATGTTACTATAATTTTCTGCGAGTTATTAAACCTATGACGTCATAGGTTGAATCCCATCCGACAAGAACAATAATAACGGCACTCTGAAGACATGAGTGCATGCATTTGGATGGTGATATCTCTATCGGTGATAATGCTATCGACATCATTTATATATGTACAGATTGACGAGATTAAGACGTGTATCACACTATCGCAAATTTATGGAATGTATTTGTTATTTTCACACATTAATTGCCGAACCGTAAGATGGCCATTTTCTATGAAGATACCTGCCAATTACATTAACATTACAAAATCTCAGGAAGTTTTGAGGCTAGTATGAAAACATAAGTACCTAAAGATGGACTGGATGTATGTACAAACTATTTAAACTCTCATATTAATAGATGAAACTTTAATAACATTATCTGCCGTAGCCCCAGTGAGAGTGTTGATTCAATAGTGGCAATTTTATTGAATTGCCTATACTATCGCGTCATTCATTTATCTCAAGATCAAAACTTCATGTCAAAATTGGCACCACCAGAGAAATCAGACAAAGGACTGTTAGTATATATTCCTCAACATTTCCGCAAATATAGTTTATATATTCCTAAAACCGCTGAGGTAAATCCCCTTATAAAAACGCAATTCGCAATTTTATTGCATAGCGTTGGATGACAGGGAGAAAAACGTTCAACTTATGACGTCATACGCCTCATCCGGGAATAGAAATTTAACCCATGTACCACATATTTAAATAACGAAGATATATATTTCTAATTTGAGCACAGATCTTACAATTATATTTTTGAAAACGTTACGGTCTGTAGATTCATTTTATACACAGTAGTATAGAGGGTCTGGTGATTCCCTTTAAACAAGTCAACTCTTAAATACCCAATGTCTAATTCACAAATCAGCATTATAGGCACGCCGCTTACTATATTGATTATAGTCTGCCAAAGACAGCATTGGCTTCAGGTTTAAAGAAAACCACACCTTATCTTAGAGTAAACTTTCAGGTGATAGAATTTGTCACACAAAATCCGTTCCTGGCATTTTTTATTTTTACATGCCGACAACGAAAGCTATTCAGGCTTTAGTAACTCAATGTTCTCTCCACAACATATTGTGGCTCTCATGATTTACATTCAACCAATCAGAAAAAACTTAGCGTGTCGATCTCGATATATGTTCTCACCTCTCAGTCATAGAGATGCCATCTATAGTGTGGCCATGCGGGTAAATTGTCAAATATTTTGAAATTAATTTGACTGGAAGGCAGAAACAACTTCCAGTTAAATTAGTTTCAAAATATTTTTCAAGATGATTATTATATAATAAATAATGTAAATAATTGCCACGTACATGACATCACACATTATCGCTTAAGGAGACAAAATGGTGGCAATCACCGTTCAACATTTACGCAGAAGATGAAATTAAGAATGTGACATGATATGAATGATATGGATTGTATAAACCATAACCTATCGGAGCAATACAACGTTTGAGATGAGAATAGCATCCATTTAAATCATTTCAAGATATTAATTTCCTCTTTATGTATTCCGTCTGAGGCGGTGTGTTGAACAGTTAAAGCAAATAACGTGATTCACAGCTCCAGCTGGTTATCTGAAATGTTGGCAGAAATAACTTTTCAAGATGCAATATTAAGTTCTATGTAAATATCTCTAATGGAACCGCGTTTTACCTGGAATAAACACTAATGCCTTGTATTGGTTTTGCTAATATAGAGCTACAGTATGGAAATACAATACGTCTGAAGACCACGTGCACTTATTTCGCTCTAAAATGTTTATTTCGAAACACGTTGTATTATATATGGGAACAGAAATCAAACCATCATAAACATGTGCGCATCTAGTATGTAGGACTGAAATTGGTATTACATTAAAAAATAAATTCCAATCTTAGAATGTTAGTTTACCATTTTGTGGTATTTGGTTCTAACGATGAATACAAAGGTCATGCCTTGTTACTACAGAATACACATTCTACATATAATATTACCATAACCATTACTCTGGGTGAGATTTCGTTACCTCTGGATGGGCAGAATGTACACACGGCATTGGGAACAGTATCTCTGGAATGAGGTTCTTCAATTCGAGTCAGCGTGATCAGAGCACTAAAGTCATCCCTCCATTTTAGAGGGCTTGCCAGTTATCATATCCAAGCATGATAGAGAAATGGATTACTCAAATTGCACACGTCTACCCGACGTTGGCTTGTACATTTGGGAATATGTTTATCTGGTAATTGTGTTTATACTGGCTTTCATTGGCAACACAATAGTCATTGGCACTGTTTATAAAAGAAGAATTTTGCATACATTTTCGTGGTATTTAGTTGCTAATTTGAGTGTTGCGGACTTTCTAATAACAGTTACTTTGCTCCCTATTGATTTTCTATCAGACTCTGAAGTGCCACTACATCTGGTCATAGTTTGCACAGTTCGCGGGTACCTTGAAATATTCCTTGAATCGACAGAGTTGTATATTTTGCTGACAATTAGCATAGACCGCTACTTGGCTTGTGTCCTGCCGTTAGATTACAACCGTCTTATGACTCGTAAATGCTTCCATATAATGGTCGCATCGTGTTGGATCCTTGGAGCGTGCGTTGTAACTACACCCTTTATATGTCTAGGATCGTATGTGTATTCAGATCACTTAGGATACTGCAAGCTGAAATATTCAGAACAAAATGAGACATTGACTGGTATTATTATTATGGACATTTTCTTATGTTATTCAACCTTAATAGTCATATGCATATTGTATCAACGGATTTACAAGGAATGCAAGCGAGTACCAGCCACCTGGACAATTGATGAACAGGCTAATATTAACATTAGTGCATCAAGGAACAGAAAGGCCTTACGAACGATGACCATAATAAATGGTATTTTTGTTGTACTCTATATTCCTATCGAAATCATGAAATACTGCCTAGCATTTATCGAGGATAGTCCGCTGATTACCTTGATACGCGTTGATCAGATAATACAATTGATATACCATATACATTTTTTCGAAGTCCCTTCGTTTATGGATTTCATAATACTCTGTTCCGTTATGAGTTTTTGAAATTGTTCAGAAAACGGTGACATTTTGAACTATCCAATTCATGAATCCATTTCCTCAGTCAATCATATGACGTCATAATCAACTATGTGACGTGTAAGATGACGTCATAATCACTACGTCATTAATTATTCGATGTAGTCCGTCTTAAACGCTTAATAGTCTGACCATTGCACGAATTGTATATCTTTACTATTTAATAAACATTATGTTGAATATTTTGAAACTAATTTGACTGGGTGCTGTTGCTGCCATAAGCAGCAACAGCACCCAGTCAAATTAGTTTCAAAATATTCAACAGCTTACCTGTATAGTTTTCTGGAAATTGATAGTCAAGTGGTTCAGGGATCGATCGATCCCAACACGAGCGAGGTGTCGGTGGAGCTTAGCCAGAGATTGGCGGGGCATTGCAAAAACTGGAAAGGTCCATCGGTTAAGTAGTCCATGGCTACTCGCGCGATTGAGCCCATTGAGGCGGTAATGTTTAGCGCATATGACCATAGCAAATGGTCTGAAATTCTGTGCAATGGTCTTTCGCTACATTAGTAGTATACATACCAGTTTGTGACACCAGCTAAGATTGGTGCACTAAAACGGGATAGATTTCAGCATATTACACGTTACCTCACCTTGTTGACGTGCGATTGATGAAGGAGTCGCCACTTTCTGCAAAGCCCCATGCCGCCGTGATGTATATGGAAGGCCAAAACGATCAGAACGCATAGTCTTTATGCGTTATCCAGCCTTGCGTACGCATTATCCAGCTGGCTCGCATGTAGCCTGGCTTACGCATTAGCAAGGGAACAAATCAAATTCCATTCATGCTAATACGTAAGCCAGGGTTGTTCATGCGTAAGCCAGGCTGGTTAACGCGTAAGCCAGGTTGGTTAATGCGTAAGTCAGGCTGGTTAACGTGTACTCCAGGCAGGTTAACTCGTAAGCGAGGCTGGTTAGCGTGTAAGCCAGGTTGGTAAATGTGTAAGCCAGGCTGGTTAACGCGTAAGCCAGAGCAATCCTGGCTCACGCGTTAGCAAGAATGGCATTTGATTGGTTCCCTGGCTAACGCGTAAGCCAGGCTGGGTAACGTGTATACCAGGCTGGATAATGCGTAAGCCAGGCTGGATAATGCGTAAGCCAGGCTGGATAACGCGTACGCCAGCCTGGCTAACACGTAGGGAATATGAGTTATGACCGTTTTGGCCTTCCATAGATGTAAGTCAACACGCTATAGCTATAATAAACAACAATTCACGGCCTTGTCGAACGTCTAGCAAGTGTCAACAAGATGAACAGATCTCTTAGGACCATTGTACTGATAACATTACATAACCGTGATTCCGTGACAAGCCAAGGACCTATAAGCAATGTGAATCTTCCGAATTATTACAGCAACCCAAAGAAATTTGTTTCGAAATATTCAGCAGAATGTTTATTAAATAGTAAATCCATCAAAGACATACAACTCGTACGTCTGACGGACTATTCCAACTTCCTGACGGAGTGTTCTGTGTCAATTATAATTGTGACGTCAGCCCACACGTGGCGTAATTAAATTTGACGTAATATACGTGAGCAACAGATCAGATTCATCCATTATATGTTAAGCATATCTGGAAGTCTGTCAAAGATGATATTCAATCTGAATTCGTCTTGTTATATTTAGAATTCCAATGACAATAATTCTCAAAGTCAAATTCCTAGCTTGGCATGGTATCAGTAAGACGGATACAGAGGATAAATAATGCGGCTCTATAATTTATGCAGAATCAACATGTATTTTAATCATAAGCTGGTTTTCGAAGTGCTTGCCTTAGTTTTCTATGATATCTTCCAGTGTGACAGTATATATACCTAATACAAAGTGTACGTGTACGTAATGAACGACCAGAAATGCTTTAATTATAAATATTGTATTGCATTGCATGAAAGCCAGGCAAATTGGAAGGCTCGTCTCTTTGCCCTATGGATGTAGATTTATAGCTCCATGGATAAACCAGCTAATAACGTCCATTGTAATACGTACCTTTGGTACATCTTACATCGGGCGTCATTAGCTGGTTTATCCATAGAGCTAGAGATCTATACCGAGTTCACTAATGACGAGTGGTCACTAATGACGAGTGGTCACTAATGACGAGTGGTCACTAATGACGAGTGGTTATTAAAGACGGGTGGTCACTAATGACGAGTGGTCACTAAAGACGAGTCGTCAGTAATGACGGCTGATCACTAAAGACGAGTGGTCACTAAAGACGAGTGGTTACTAAAGGCGGTGGTCAATTGGTGCGGGTTAATTTGTGCTAGTCGGGAAAACAAGATGGTTACCTGTAATCTACCTGGGTTAACACTTTGAACCTGAGAGACCGATTTTCTGAGAGTCATAAAGAATTAATAGATGTTATATTGAGTATTTCGAAATTATATTGACTGGGAGTTGGTGCTACATATAGCAACAAGTGTTCTGGTTCCGGTTAAATGTTTCAAAATATTGCACATCACACCTGGATAATTACCGTAACATTGATTATCTGGGAATTAATTTGTTCAGAGGATGTACTCTTTCATGGCGAATCCAGTCCAAACCGACCTCTACAGTGGTCTTAAAATATGTCCATTTGCAGGCCAAGAGAAAAGTATTTTTGAAAATGTAACATTGGTGTGGCTGACTCGATAATTGCTAATATTTCGAAAGTTGTCTTCTCTTGACAGTCAATAAGCAAATATTTAGCTTTTATTATCAGATTTAGCCATTCACGGGTTAAAGAGCCATCACCTCGTGGCATCACAGATTCTCTGCCACTAGGTAAAATACACACACACACACACACACACACACACACACACACACACACACACACACACACACACACACACACACACACACACACACACACACACACGTACACACACACACACACACACACACACACACACACACACACACACACACACACACACACACACACACACACACACACACACCCACCCACCCACCCACCAACCCACACACACACACACACACCCACCACACACACACACACACCCACACGCACGCACGCACGCACGCACGCACGCACGCACGCACGCACGCACGCACGCACGCACGCACGCACGCACGCACGCACGCACGCACGCACGCACGCATACACACACACATATATATATACATATATATATTGATAATCGCTCCTTGGACGGACCTCATTAAATATCAAAAAGACTGTGTAGAAACCAGCACTGAGACACTAATTATCTACCTTAAGATAATTGATGCCATTGCCAATAGAGAGAACTTGTTAAAACTCTCGTGTTCCATTAAATATAGCCCCTTTTGCACGAGATATGAGATATGCTGGGTAAATTGAACAGGCATCTCATATCTCGTGCAAAAGCGGCTATATTTAATGGAACGCGACTGCTTTAATCACTCAACATGGGGCAGAGGGTCAGGGGCGGAGAGGGAGAGCGAGAGAAAGAACACACACTTGATTATCTAAATAACCTTAATTGATTAATAATTATAAATAGGTATGTTACAGGTAGGGCATTTATACATATTCACAAGTATCTGCGCTAAGCTTACACTTGTGAATAAGAGCGTCTATCATTGTCTCATCAAGGACTCAGTACAAGTGTAACTACGTCTTATATTAGTACACTCCTATATAATATTAACCAGGTAATGTCTAAATTTGGTAAGAAAATCTAAATAATTGCTTATTGAATGTCAATATACAGGGTAAGAAAAAACTATTTTTTGAAAGTTTACCATTGAAATGACTGGCTCTGTTTCAGAGCCAGTCATTTCAGTGGGAAATTTTCAATGATTGTATTCCTTGGCCTGTAAATGTGCATTCATCCATCAAGACCACTTCCGAGTCCGGTCTTAGTCGGGTTCGCTTATGAAAGTGTTAACCCTTTGATAGCTAAATTTAGAAAATCTAAATATTTGCTTATTGAATGGCCATTTGCAGGCCACGAAAAAGTGTTTTTGAAAATTTACCACTGGAAGGACTAGCTATGTTACCGAGCCAGTCATTCCAGTGGTAAATTTCCAAGAATAGTATTCCCTTGCCCTGTAAATGGACAGTCATTCATTCATCATGACCACTTCTGGATCCGGTTTTGGCCGGCCTCGCCAATGAAAGGGATAAACCGTGTTTGTTTTTACAGCAAAGTTTGGATTCAGAGTGTGAATGCTATTTTACTCAAACATGCTTATAACATTATAACATATGATGGTTTAATTCGTTATAAAGTAAAGTAATTTCTTTAGTCATGCAGTAGAAATAGGGACTCGTGTCTCTATAAATTCAATTTCACAACTTCACAAAATTTATATTAATTTATACGTAATGAAATCGTCATATGTTAAGATTTATTTCGTTTCGTTACACAATTCAAGTCTCTAAAAGTATACAATTTTGACAATTTTATTTCCAAACATTTTGGTGTGAATATCGACCATTAATCACCAGTGATAATATTTCTACTGCAAAATAATCCATATTTTATGAGCTGTATCGGTGCAGATCAGTCCTAATTAATGCTAGGCCAGGTAACTTGTTTAACAGTTCCTCTATCGAACCCAGGACTAACAATACAATATCTGTTCCTGCACTGTGGTTTGAAGCATGTCTTGCCTACTCGTCTCTATATAATACCATATTTCGTAATAATATAAAAATAAATAACGGTTCTGGCATAATCTAATAATTCGTATTCGGCTCATTAAAGTGTTATATTAAACCTTTGAAACAAAAAAAGCCAATGGACCGTTCCATTTTTAGCTATGCCCCGCCCATCACTAGCTAAGCTCCACCCACACCTCGGCGCGTTGGGATTGATCGATCCCCAAATGCCCTGGCTATCAATTTCCTGAAAACTATACAGGGAAGCTGTTGAATATTTTGTAACTAATTTGACTGGGTGCTGTTGCTGCCTATGGCAGCAACAGCGCCCATTCAAGTTAGTTTCAAACTATTCAACAGAAAATTTACTAAATAGTTAAAGCAAACAATTTGTACAACAACGCATAGACCGTCTTCAAATATGCGTTCGTGACGTACTTATCGACGTCATTCATTATGATGTCATTGTACATGATATTATGACGTCGTATGATGGGTGGGTACTCTGGAAAGGTGAATTAGAGATAGGCCTATCATCGACAATCCTAGAAGGGATCTGTTTAGTTTATTGCCTGCAACTCATTCCTGTTAAAGGTGCATATTCACACCAGAATGATTGAAAGTAAAATTGTTAAAATTGCATACCTTTATAAGCTTAAATTATGTGCCTATGCGTAATGAAACGAAATAAATCTTAACATATGATGATTCCATTCCATACAAATTAATATAATTTTTTATGTTGCGAAATTGAAATAGAGGCCCGTGCCTCTGATTTATTTCGTTTCATTACATATAGGCTCACAGTTTAAGCCTCTAAAAGTGTATAGTTTAAACAGTTTTATTTTCAGAAATTTTACTGTGAATATCCACCTTTAAACTTAGTTTCAAATCAGTCAACAGTTTACCTGCCTAGTTACTTTGTCATTGAGATTATGTGGATTCACGGTTATATACACGATTTAGATTGCCTTATTAGAGACGTGTGCATAACTATTGGTATATTATAAAATGAGATATTCGCAATCATGGCAAATACATTATATATAGAGTATGAAGTAACTAGGTCAGAATTGGATCACATGGACTCTAATCTCACGACTGATAATGAGCATCGGGGAATAGTTCCTGTTCCCTCCTATTGGGCAGAGTTATATTACCACCCTATGTCCCAGGCAGCTTTATTTATTAATGACAACCACCAATTTAGTCTTACTTCTATTGGTGTCCCGTGCAATATCCTATCGTTGATGGTTTTGAGGAGGATAAAGCCAGTAACATCAGCGATACTTGTTATGGTGATCCTGGGTGTAATGGACTCACTTAGGCTAAGTGTGGAATGTATCAACAAGGCAACAGAAATTACCCGTGTTTCCTACAAGAACATTGGCTGTTCATTAATGATGACTATCCGCATGTTTCTACAGTACATTCCAATTTGGCTACTTGTGCTTTTAACCCTAGAAAGAGTTGTTGCAGTGTGTTTTCCATTGAAAGCCGCTAGCATATGTACAATTTCTAATGCTCGTCGATCAGTAATCTTCTTGTTCGCCTTGGATGCCATTATCTGTATAGTGTGCACATTTATGTATGAAGAACGATTTTACAACAAGTATAGATATGGGTGCTACGTCAAGTCAGAATATTTAACATTCTATACAACAATTTGGTTGATTGTTGACGCGATGTTTTTCGTTATTTTACCACTGATAGTATTATGCTTTGGGAACATTGCAATCATTGTTAAACTGAGAACCTCAAGAGGAATAAACAATGTATCCGATGGCTCCACATTGACCCTAGAGGCCAGCCGTCAGAACAGATCAGTGACTGTCATGCTTTTAGCAATGTGTATAACAACTACTATATGCATTGCTCCTAATGTTGCACTCAGCATTCCAAGTTTAGTCAACTGGACAGCAACACCTGGTGGTGATGTTAGAATGGACGCATTTAAGCAACTGATAGTCAGGATAATTATGCTATTTTCGGATTTGAATAATGCTGTGAAATTCTTTCTGTACATCCTCAGTGGAAGACGTTTCCGAGGTGTGCTTCGTGAAATGGTAGCTTCTTGGATTGGTACCCAGAAGGTCCATGACTGTGTCTACGAACCGCGAATATAAATTTGATTTTATCTTTCAAATAGAAATAATAAGTTTTAATAACTAAGCTATATTTATAGAAACATCTGCCATTTTACCATGATGTTTGTGTTATGTGTATAGTTAATAATTGTGACAATATCCTTTCATAGTTCCGTCCAATGGTATATGATGAAATTGGTTCCGCATAGTGGTTTATTAGTCCAGATACTGGTGTTCAGTAGCATGCACCATTAAAATACGTCATGCCAATTTAGATGAAGAATTTCATATGGAATGGCACTCAGTGACGCGCATAAAACATTGTGTAAACCTATTTCTACCATTGGCCTGCTCCAGTGACGGCGAACTGACAGCCTTCTGTAGTTGATAGAAACCTGGAAGGCGATCAAAATTTGCCCATCCCAGTGACCTATTTACTGCGCTGGCGATTACTTGTCCATTATGCAATAGTGTTCTTAGCAAGCGGTGAGCGGTGAGCGGTATCAAATTGCCCGGGCCGTTTTTGCAACTACATGGCTTAAAATACATCAGGCACATTTCTCTCCCAAGCTTTTCTCAGGACTATCCATTTCAGAATGGCTACAGGAAGCAACCGTGTCACCCTGTTATCTTAGGGGAATCTGTTTTACCTGTAAATATAAATGTAGTGCGCTGTCATGCCAATAGAACTAACAATATTAATAAGAATAATAATTATATTTGCCAGTCACACACATATACTAATAAATGAAGCTGATATAACATGGCACTTATAAAATACACACAAATCTGACATTTATTGATATTAGTATTGAAGTTATGCAATGTTGTTGATCTAACTAGCCTACAATGTCAACGTACTCTGAATTATGAAACTAAATGCGTATTACGGTGATAGACAGCCTATTTTGGTCATTTGAATTAATCACAATCTTATTGTGTTAGAGTTTGAATTAACCCTAACCCTGCTGCCACTGTCACTATGTGCACATGGTAGCTAAACCCAGCAGAGGAGTCGTATAAACCCAGCAGAGGAGTCGTATAAACCCAGCAGAGGAGTCGTATAGATGTGAATTTCTGTCGAATTTAGACCATCGCCATTTATCATGTTCAATGATGATATAATATGATCAGATCTGCGGCAGATGCCAGAGGATTACCTTGCTCCATTAGCCACAACACACAGACCAGATGCGCTATCGGTGGTCAAATTAGCCGACTCATTCAAGACAGTCGATAAACCTTTTTAGGAATGTGTCACCTCATCCAAATGTCGAGTTGTACTAGATACATGATGTAAGACTCAATGTATGTTGATTGGTTTTCCAAATGAGGCACTATGATTTAACAATTTACAATGTATCGATCCGAGCTACCATTCAAGTATCTAACGTCATTATTAATTACACTATTCGTTAGCTGACACTACAAGTAAAATGGCGTAGCTCAGTCACGAACCTTGAGAAGTCCGCACGAATGTGGATTTGACATGTAATATACATAAATAAACATCCATAGCTGTGTATGTGTAGCTTTTCCTACAAACATATACCGACTGTATCGTGACATTGCAAAGCCAGTTAGCCAAAGTTTCAAGAATCTTTATTGATCGCATAATTTTGTCTAGATAGATAAGTTATGATATCAGGTTATTTAATTAGTATACAGAGGAAACTAACGGTTGAACACAGAATTATCCGTGAACAGATATTAAATAAATCCATTTCCCAATTCTTGTATATACAACTGTAACGATAATGTAAAAACAGAAGGATAATTGTCACCAGTATCACTATCGGGTAGCGTTGACCACCTCACTGATGGAGAATCCAGTTTATCCATCAATAATATGACGCCATAATCAACTACGTGAGGTGTAGGATGATGTCATAATAAATTACGTCATGGATGACGTAACTAAGCTCATAACTAATACTTAATTGATGACCGACTAAGCATTGTTGTACGAATTGTATGTCTTTACTACTTAATAAACATGCTGTTGATTTTTTTGAAACTAATTTTACAGGCAGCAATAGCAACCAGTCAATTTAGTTTCAAAATATACAACAGCTTATCTGTATAGTTTTCTCGAAATTAAAAATTCAGATAGTGCAGGGATCAATCGCTCACAACACGGACAACACGTAGGTGAAGCTTAGCTAAAGACGGGCGAGGCATAGCTAAAACCGGATTCCACCATTGATACAATTAAAGGGGCACACACACACACACACACACACACACACGCACGCACGCACGCACGCACGCACGCAGGCACGCACGCACGCACGCACGCACGCACGCACGCACGCACGCACGCACGCACGCACGCACGCACGCACGCACGCACGCACACACACACACACACACACACACACACACACACAGACACACACACACACACACACGCGCGCGCACACACACACACGCTTGAAAATAAAAAAATTTAAAATTGTATATTTCTAGAGGCTTAACTAGATGTAATGAAGCAGAATTCCATATATACATTAATATAATTTTACTCCGATGCCTGGGCACAAGTTTTATCGCCGACGTCATCCATGAAGTCACGGCCAACCATCTCCTGCAGAGGTTGGAGTGGTAAAGGGAGGTGGCAGTGATTGCGTGAGTATTATACGCACATGCTAACATTGCCACCTCACTTCAGCTTGCATATTGCTTCTACAGTAAGCTACAGATCAGAAATAAATCAATAATTCTCCAAAACCATAAAACTGCCAGATATTAAAGTTTTGAGCGCTGTGTAAGAAATGATCTGTTGACTATTTTGAACCAAATTTGAATGGAAGCCATTTCTGTCTCAGGCAACGATGGCCTCCAATCAAGCCATGTTCAAAATATTCAAGAGTACCTTTTATTTTGCTTGTGAAACTTTCAATTTCGAGCTGTATTTAGCATTCCTTTGCCAATGGTGGTCTGTATTTGTAATTACCCCTCATCAGCCAGATTTCAAGATTTATTATTTTTGCAGTTTTATAGGAGGTAGGCTGGTGTACATTCACGAGGTAATGTGGCTGGAGATGTTGCTGTCTTAGATGGCAATAGCCTCCAGCGCATCCCCTCGTGAACATACACCAGAAAATTTGGTCCATGGTAAGAGTTAATAATTGTAAATGATTGGAAACAATAGTGGTCCAAAGATTGGTTTCCGTGGAACACCACACACCACGCTAGATACATCTAGGTGTTCACCATTATATCGAAAATATTATTTTGTCTCACTTTTCTGCTGGCAATGTGGGGATTTAAACCCTTCAAGTTCTACTCCTTTGCTCCCATAGTAACACAGTTTCTGACAATAAGACACATAATGCAACTTAATAATCACCTACTCCTTATAAATGGGCCAGAGAAGTAAGAATCCGTCTATTATTTATCTAGTTATAGTGTTTACATTGTACAAGAATTAGAAAAGTCTCGCCATGTATTGTAAGTTGAATTAAAGTATCTTCAACACAGAGGTGTTTTCAATGATTTGGAGTTATTGTGTGAATATAATTATGAGTAAGGATCAGCTGCTCAAGGGCTTAAATGTGCAGGGCTCAGGGTAAATATATTTTCTAGAGATCTATGGTACTGTCATATCAACATTGTTTTTATTACAGCTAACTCAAGGTCATTATATACCTGCATAAATGCCATCTGAGCGTATCTAGATTTCAAAATTTTCCGAGGGAGGGGCACCCCTAACTTTAACCCCGTTCTTGGTTGGGAGGGACCCCTAAACCTAACCCCATTCTTGGTTGGGGGCCCCCTCACTTTTTCGAACAAATGACGCCCATGTTATGGAGTATATATTAATCATCAGTACAAAAAAACGTCACTGTAGTTGAAACGTCACATGTATGCAGCACGAGCTGGAACGATCCGGTAGTCAGTGCTTGGTGGTTAGCCACAGACGATCTGACTGATGCGCTCATACTCCGGAACTCTATTGGATGGCTAGTAGATAGTCATGTACCAAATACAAAGTTTGAAAATTAAGCGGTCGTGAAGTGTTCCATACTAATGCGGATTAAAGATGCGCTCTTTATTACTGTAGGGCTAGGGTGAATATTAAATTGATACAGGATACATCTTTCGAGGCACACGACGACATACACCGCATAGCTTGTGCGGTGCATAAAGCAATGTCCTTATCTGGACTGTCGTCAAAAACGTTAATTGGAAACACTAGAAATGTGTGGTGTTTGTCCTACCACATTTTCAGCGTGGTACAGCAGATCTGGCGCGATATCATCGAACACAACACGTCCTACATACTGGTTGGGATGTTACATAATGGCCAAAAGGCCGCACCACAGAGAATGTCCCTCTGAAGTTTGTTTGGATATGGGAGACCTTCTTTTAATTTAGATTTTGCCCCCGGTGATATCTGCCAGGAACGTACAAAAACTTCTTGTGGTGTGGTACGTGTGCTCCAGAGACATGAACTCAAAACCAATTGGCACTGTGCAGCTTCTAGTCCATGGGGCTAATGGTAAGCAATACTATGCGTCTTTTATCTCTGGCAGCCACACCACCAACTGGCTGCCAATTGGAATGCTGGAGCTCCATTTATACTAAATGGTGACGTCACACCAGGACGTCTCGACCAATCGACGCACGCGTCGTATGCAAGATATGGCTCCCGGCCACGTGATCTGCTGGCCTTCACCCTGCTAAGCACGTGTTCTATGGCGAGTTTATTTTAGATGAGAGCCCAAAATATTGGATGAAGGTTCTCTGATATCTCAGCCACTTCTGAACCGATTTTGATTCTGTAAACAGCTTTGGAATCCTCGTTTGATTCTGGTAACGATTCTTAAAGAAAAGCGAGGACGGCCTGTATCTAAGGAATTACGGACTCTGATATTTTTAGCCTCTCTTATATGGCTTAGTTACGCGTATCGTCCTACCCAGGGGGGTCGAGGTTGAAACATCCCAGGTCCGGCCGCTCCGTGCCCAGATGAACTAGAATGGTTTGTACCTGACCGGTCGATCCATGCTACACCACCCCCTCCTAGTTTGGCACCTGGGCCACACGATACTGCACCGCGGATCGATTGCCACAGGGCGCACTAGGCGGGAATCATAGACTTCTCAAGTAGGCGCATAGCTGAGAGGATAGAGTGATGTGTGGGGCGCGCATTCATAAGAAAAAGGCAGAGTTTTGGAGGGAGGCATACTTTTTCATTTTGGTTTTTGGCCTGGTTTTTATTTGTCCAAGCCTTTGTTTGTTTGTTTTTTGTTTTCATGTTGCGGGTGCGTGCAGACATTTATTTTAATATCCTGATTTGGCTAAAACAATAGCTCGCGAGGACGTTCTCTTGTGACGGGTAATTAGTCCCCGTCCGAGAATTCCCAGGCCCAAGTGTACCAGAATCAATATTTATATATATATTAAAGTAAATATAAAAGCATATATGTATATAAAAAGGTAATATATATATATATATGCCATGTAATATTATTGAAGGCATATATACAGTGCAGCCCTTTAGAGAGGGTCTGCATGAGTGGCTTCCGCCTCCACACATGCCCATCTCGTCTTATAGCGAGAAGAAAAGTAATAAGAAAAATAGAATGATAATGAGTTTGAAAAATCTATCAGGCAGCCCCAGTTAACTGGTGGGACGGCATGATTAAAAATGAGACTTTATTGCGGTATGCTATTTTCGTACACTGCATACTGTGTAATTATGGCATAAAAATCTGCAATAATAAATAGTGAGGCGCAGCTATATCATAGCTGTGCAAAATGACCTTAGTCATTCTAGGGACAGGGTTTCAATTTTAGTAAATATAATAATAAGAAAAATATATATAGTAAATTATAATAATAGTAGCGCTTATCAGTAAATTCCTACTTTATATATATATATATACATGAAAAGCTAATTTTAGATGAGTGGTGTAAAGTTCTCCCAGCAAGACTGGGTACCTCGATCTACTAATGAAGGACGCGGTGGATGTGCTCGTGTTGCTGAAATGTCTATCACAGAAATGTTCATGTCACTATCGGAAGATGAGGATGCTGACAACGTATGAACTGCGCTGACTACGGTGATGCTGGACGTCTGCGGTGTGGAGGTTCTGAAGCTTGCGGTGGTGATCGTGGAACTGCAGCTGGTGGATGCGATGCTGGAAAGTGCGATGGCGGTGAGTGTCCGTGAAGCCTGCTGTAGTCACGATGGTAGATAATGTGGTTGTCGTGTTGCCGGTGCTGGAAGGTGCTGCTGCTGGTAGAATGGAAGAAATCGTTGTCATGATGGTGCTGCTGGCTGACGCGTTAGTGGATGCCTTTTTCCTATGATTGGCTGCAAGTAGTAATTTGCTCATGGTCACATGAGGTGTCGGTAGAATGGCCAGCATCTGATGCGCGATCCGCTTCTTCCTTGCATATGGTTTGCTAGGTGGCATGGCCTTCCATACTGCGGGGTCTGCTTGGGATGTTGATGCGGTGGCTGCGGTGGTGCTGATGGTGATGTGAGCGTGTAGTGCGGTGGCTGATGTGGTGGTGGTTGGTACTTCCTCCGACTCAGGATCCATGTTGATCACTGATTCGGGCGGTGACTGCGATGCTGCACTTTCATCTGAAACTGATATGGTTTGGATTTAGGCATTGGTGTTGATGACTAGGTCTAAATAAATTATCGATTATGATGTCTGGAAAATAATCGATTTAATCGGATAATCGATTATTTAATCTTGGAACTTTGGAAGTAGCGACTACGTAGTGAGTGAGGAAGGGAGTGATGGGTGGGTGGGTGGGTGAGAGAGGGACGGAGGGAGGGAGGGCGAGAGAGAGAGAAAAACAGTTATTAATTGTTCTTCCGTTTTCGCAAAATGGCAACCAACACTCCAACCCACAGCCTACAGGAGGGGGTGGATGATATTTAACAGTAGCAATCAAATGCTTCCGATCGCTGGAGTATCAAACAATTACTTATATAAACTTCACGTGCATGGACTATAACTCGGAACGGGCGGGCTTGAACGTCAGGAATACAACTACCTTGCTCTAGCAATCAAATCGCCGATGCATTAGCTATATTACAAGACTAAACACTAAATTATGTCTGATTAAAATAAATAATCGATCTTCACTCGATTAAATCGATTTTTTCGATTTTTCGATTATTTCATTTTACACTCGATTATATAATCGTCAGGCAAAATAATCGACTATCGATGAAATAGATGAAATAGCAATTAACCGAGTAGGCCTACTGATGACTGCATTATTCGTGGATGCTTACGGGTGGTTTGTTTAATCTGCACCATTCCTGACTGTTTGTTCACTGAAACAACTAATACTGGTGATCTCTCCGCTACTCTAGGGCTAAGAATTGCCCAGTTCTCGTGTTCTTCACCGAGGTTTAATGGTATAATAACTACACAGTGTTTCGACGTGGTGTCATATGTGGTTCCGTAGCGTGGTGCTGAATATAAATACTTGCAGTCTCTGCAGTAAGCCTGTTAAAGAAGGCGGTCCCTATCGAAATGTAACCGAAAATCAGAATTTATTTTAAAAAATCCCTTTCCGCACAGAGAGTGCCACTGTCGGATGTCCAAGTACACAGCAAACGTTTAGCTGTAACTTGCTGTTTAGTTTAAGTGTCTTCTTCAGAACTGTCCGAGAGAGCGAGATCTTCTTCTAATGACATCCATTCATACCGCAGTTGCGGTACCGCAGTAGCCCTAACTTCTGACTTTAATAACTCATAATAATAAAAAGCGAATAATAATAATAATAATAATAATAATAATAATAATAATAAAGCGGAATTTGGTTTGTAACACGAAAATGGTCTAGTGCCTATGATCTTCCCTATTGTTGACTTAGTTGGGAAGATGAAGTTTCCGTGCGCGATTCCTTCTTTTTATAGTTTTTGGTGATGTCAGAGGAGGGCGGATGATCACACCTGAAAACTGTAGGGTGATCCCTCACTCTTTCGATTTTTAATTCTTTCCGTGGAAAGAAAGAGAAACTATAGATAAAGAAAAAGGAATGCTAACTTCATCCCTTTTAATGCGGGGTCGCGGGTTTCCAATCAACATAAAAGCCGGGAACTACTTGTTCCTGTGTAGGCTCACCTTTTAATTAGCATGGGTCTGTTTTCGAGTTAGATGCTTATAGACTTCCTATTTCGATTTTTAGCTGGAACTCCTGAGGGTGTGTGTGAGAGCGATATTATGTCAGCAGTCTAATGACCCCGACTCATCGCCTCTCGCCTACATTCTAAACATAGAGCCGTAGCTTCGTCCTATGCCGAGAATACGCCTCTAAGATAATGACCGGCCATTTTGTTGTGTCATCGCGATGCCAGAACTATTTTTTCCAAAATGGCCGCGCTGATACACGGAAAAACGCATACACCTAGACACTATACGATGTATTTAGGCGGTTCTTGTCCCTACTTGTTGGACATAGCGCACACACTAGAATGGAGAATAACTTGTTAAATAGGAAACCGAAGAGATTATTAATTTATTACACACGGGTGCTCTGAAATAGTGTTTTATGCCACACGAATACTGGTGCCGACTGGTACTCCTTATGTATGGGAATGAGAACCCTTGTGCTGCTCCTTCCATATTTCGTGCTACAGGTATAAAGCAATGCTGTATCCATACGTGCGAATATATTAGTGCAAATCCATTGCTGGGTGGGTTGGTCCTGGATTTAATGAATTCTGGTAGCTGGAGTTGCGAGCAAGACTGAAACAGAGAATGGGGGGGGGGGGCTACATGGCCCCTGGCTAAGTGTCTGGGATACATTGAGCGCGGGCGGCATGCATTATTTTCCATGTTAAGCGACCTTGGATAACTGAAAACTATTCTCAAAACGTCTATCACACCCACCACCATACGCCACCCCTACATGCACAGGATGGTAATGAACATGCGGTGGGGTCGTGGTGCTGTAATAAACACAACTCTAACAATACATTGTATGCTTGGTTAACGATTCTTAAATGTAGCAGAATGAATTATTTACACTTGATACAATGCATTTATAATCAATACATTCCACAATATTAGTGCAGGAGTCCAACTTAACACTATTCACACCTGGAATCCACCTAACTATTTCCATTTTTGTTTAATAAAAAATAAAAGCATGTTAAAGCTGCAACATTCGGCCAATCAAACTCATTTCAAAATTAAAACATTTCGAAACATTATAGTATTTGATCTGCATTTTAAAAGGGTTAATAAAATCATATTCTACATTAGGGTTAACCCTTTCATCCTATTAGACCAGACAATGCAAACTATTTTTGCTTTAAGGAATATTTTGTTGAATTTATTGAAACTAATTTGACTGGCAGTTACAACAGCTCACAGTAAAATTATTTTCAAAATATTCAACAGCTTAGATCTATAGTTGTCTTCTAATTGAGACATTGGAAACGCAGGACGACCAAAGTGGTTAGCATAATCTTTATAATCATTTTCAGATGTGAGTTTGCACCTCAGAACGGTACCAAACAAACAACCTTTGAATCGTGTACCTACAATGTATGATCAAGAGGTTTTGCCTGTTTAAGAGGACGAGGAAATTCTGTTAAATGGCATTTTAATTGTGCCTTGCAAGTCAGTTTGTTAGTCTGTCTGTCAAATTTTTTACAATTAGAACAGCTGCCTATGTTGCAATTATAGTGTGGCGCACTTGTTTATAATGTCAACTGAAATCCTGGTCTGTGCTAATGCTGCACACTGTTAATGGCTAAGACAAAGCCAACTCTCAGAGGGAGCAAGACTGTATGAACAAGAGGCCCAAGAATGGCATGTGACGCTCACCTGAACCATTAGCTTTTGAACCATTTGCATGACATGGTGGATAATTTTACTACAGTAGGATCCTTCCAGTCAAACTTGGATAAGATCCATCAATTGGTTACTTAAGGACGAGATGCATTATGGCAATATCCGGTAAATTTTTCATAAAAGCTAGAATTTTCACTCAAACAATATACCAAGCACAATTCTCAATAGAAGTCCTGGAGCCCATCATGCTAGAATCATATAGCGTCCATGGTAATGGTAATTCTAATTAAATTTGGTTGAAATCCGTCAAGCGGATAAGGAGATATGTGTTGACAATTTCTGGTATATCTTTCATAAAATCTAAGACTTTCACCCCAAAAATGATGAAGCAAAATTCTTAATAGAAATCCTGAAACCTATCACATTATGGTGATTCTAACCAAACTTAGTTGAAATCTGTCAAGCGGCTCGGGAGGAGATGCATTTTGACAATTTCCCATAAATCTTTCATAAAATCTAAGATTTTCATCCAAACAATTGACCAATCAAAACTCTGAATAAAGGTTCTGGAGCATACAACAATAGAATGCTTTCAGTCAACTTTGGTTAAAATCCGCTAAGTGGTTTAGGAGGTTTTAAAGCAAAAGTTGATGGACGAACGGCGGATAACAGATGGACAGTCGCCATGGCATAACCTCACTTGGCCATTCTGGTGAGCTAAAAATTGCACACATTGTCCATGGCATGTCAATAATATTTGAGTTCCCCCAATTGCCAAACAAACAATAATTTAAGGGTTGTCTCAGTGAGATGTCAAGATTGCATGCCTCAGTGAGATGTCTGATTGCACCAGTCTTCCACATGCTAGGCTATAGCTTACTGAGTATGGACAGACCCTGAGAAATGATACAGGAATGACAAGAACTTTGCTCTTTTTCTGAAAGGCATGTCTAATTAAGAATAAAACATTCACTATTGCTGTGTTCAGAAATCTGCTTAAATCAGAAAAATGGTTTGTCTGGAAGTTGTTAGAAAGACTTTAATCGTAAAATTAACAAGAGCTCTGCAAACGGCGCATAATAACCCGCCATGATGACAAACCAATGAATGAGAGCGATCCGTTAAATGGTCAAGTAGGTATCGTCCGGAAACCAATTTTCAAGATGGCTGCCGCTGACTGGCGACCATATTGGATTTCAGATTATCGTAAATTTCGATAAGTTTCTTCACCAGATATATTCCAACGACCCTAGGAAGTGATCCGATAAATGGTAATGGAGATATAATCCAGAAACCAACTTTCAAAATGGCAGCCCATGGCTGGCGGCCATCTTGGAGTTCGGATCATCGTCAATTTCGAAATGTTTTTTTCCTGACCTAGTCCAACCACCATATGAAGTTACAAAGCGATCCGATAAATTGGAACAGAGTTGTCATCCGGAAACCAATTTTCAAGATGGTGGCTGGCGGCCATCTTGAATTTCAGATCATTGTTAATTTCGATAGGTTTCTTCCCCAGATCTAATCCAACCACCCTATGAAGTTTCAAAGCGATCCGATAAACGGTAACAGAGTTATCATCTGGAAACCAATTTTCAAGATGGCCACTCATGGCTGGCGGCCATCTTGGATTTCGGATCATCAGCAATTTCGACAGGTTTCTTCTCCAGACCTAGTCCAACCACTCCATAAAGTTTCAAAGCGATCCGATAAACAGTAACAGAGTTATCATCCGAAACCAATTTTCAAGATGGCCGCCGGTGGTTGACGGCCATCTTGGATTTCGCATCATCGTCTATTTCGATTGCCTTCTTCCCCAGACCTAGTCCAACCAGCCTATTAAGTTTCAATGCGATCCGACAACGGTAATGGAGTTATCATCCGGAAACCAATTTTCAAGATGGCGGCTGGTGGCTGGCGGCCATCGTGGATTTCAGATCATCGTCCATTTCGAGAGGTTTCTTTCAAATACCTAATCCATCCACCCTATGAAGTTTCAATGCGATCCGACAAATAGGATGGGAGTTATCATCCGGAAACCACTCCGCCGCCCGCACACCCGCCCGGCGCCATTTCATAATACCCCGCCAAATCTTTTGGCGGGGTATAAAAATTAATCAGATTCACTAGTTAGATCCAAGGCTAATCATGCCTCCTTAAAGATTACAGATCACTGCCCACATAACTAAATAATGCTTTGACCCGTGCAAATTAGTATCTTGTATAGTGAAAGTTCTTGAATGAAATCCACAAACTGGTCAGAGACCTGTGTACAAGCATTAGAGCATAATCTATAACGGGGATGGTACACCTTTCTGTGCTTGAAATTCCATGACTTTTCCATTACTTTTCAAGACCAAAATTAACAAATTCCATGACCTCTGAGAATTAATATCTAGATGTGTATAAAATTTATGATATAGCCCCAAAAATAAGACCAGAGTTATTCTGCAAAATGTCTGAATATTGCGACAACCAAGCCATAGCCTTGTTTTGATTATAAGCTTTTGCCGTAATTTTTATTGCCTAGAGATTATTTATCCTGTTTATTCCAACAGATTTCTTTTTATTTTCCATGATTGCCATTTTCCATGACCAACACTGATTTTTCATGACTTTCTGGGGCTGGAATTTAAATTTTCAAATTCCATGACTTTCTAGGATTTCCATCATCAGTACGAGCCTTGCAATAATTACCAATTCACAGCATGAGAATGGATGCCCACCCATATATGGGTACAATATTAAATCATGACTGAGTTGTTCAAAGCACATCCAACATTAACTCTATTTTTCATCATACATAATTTCAGCCATAGCATAATACATAATTAAAGCTTTTGACTCAACCCATTTGTCATAGAAAATGTCAATTTGCAGACCAAGAGATGATTTTTGACAAGATTACCACTGGAATGACTGGCTCAGTTATCGAGCCAGTCATTCCAGTAGTAAATTATCAAAAACAGCTTTGCCAGTCCTTGGTCTGCAAAATAAACATTTCTCAAGATTCCTGCTAAAGCTGTTTTGGTAGGCTTGAGTGTTAAATGGATTAATGGTCAGGATTTGTCAACTCAACCCTTTAATGGCCAAGATTGGTCAGGAAATTCTCAGATTTTTGCTCACTGAATGTTCCTTTTTTCAGGCCAACAGGACTATTTTTAGAAATCACCACAAGATTAATTGACTGGCTTGCTTATCAATTTAGCCAGCTATTCCAGTGGTAAATGTCTTCTCTTGGCCAGCAATTGGACATTCTTCAATACCAGAGGCTGTGTTACAATACTACATAGTTAACAGGATTCATAGACCTGCAGAATGAAATTCCATATAGAGTCCATAACTAATTTATCAAATTCCAGACCAATTTTATGAAGCCTTCAATCAATTTCCATTTCAAAACAAAATTTTGCAGAAAACTCACAATTAGTAGCCGAGCTCGCAAAATAATATCAATATTATCTATATTATTTTGCAAATGGAAAACACACATGATAAAATTTAAATTTTCCATTCTTTCAATAAATCGTTTAGTAGAAAATGTTGAATTTCCAATACTTCTCTAAACCTTTTTTTACATAGACCAACTTATACTAGTCAATAGTGATAGTCGCAACAAAAAATGTCAAATTCACTACACATTAGATATTCAGTTTACGAGGCTTTTAAATGTATTTATTTCTATTGAATACATAGCTGTAGTTTGTCATGGGATAACATGTCAGATTCATAGTACTTAACCATTTAACCCTTGAATTTGTTCAAGAAAATTTAAATTTTCTCATAGAAGATGTCCATTTGCAGACTAAGAGGACTATTTTTGAAAATTTACCACGTTTATCGAACCAGTCATTCCAGTGGTAAATTTTCAAATATAGTCTTCGATTTGTCTGTAAATGGACATTTCCCACGACCGTTTTTGGCTGATATGAGTGTTAAATAGTTAAAACTTGACAGGATACCTTAATGAATGATAGAGATACTGAAATACATCTATAGCAGGTTGTGTTAACAGTGCTGGTATGGTAGATACCAATAATGATTGATAGAGATACTGAAATACATCTATAGCAGGTTGTGTTAACAGTGCTGGTATGGTAGATACCAATACTGAATGATAGAGATACTGAAATACATCTATAGCAGGTTGTGTTAACAGTGCTGGTATGGTAGATACCAATAATGATTGATAGAGATACTGAAATACATCTATAGCAGATTGTGTTAACAGTGCTGGTGTGGTAGATACTAATAATGAATGATAGAGATACTGAAATACATCTATAGCAGGTTGTGTTAACAGTGCTGTTATGGTAGATTGAGACAAATACAATTCATCCATATGTTAAGTTTCAGCGTTACGTCAATATAAGTAAGTAACATAGTTTCAATGCCCAATTCGTGAAATGTGCTTGGCGTTTAAGTTCAAAATCATCCCGGCGAATGAACATTTACACTGGCGCCTTCTGTCAGAAGACATCTGCTGATGATGTTACATATTTTGACTGTCATTATAGTCTCGTCATCAGTTCTGAAAATATTTTATTGTTTAAAAAAAAAGATTTGTTGCAAATCCAGTATGTCCAGCTGCAACCTTGGCAATTCCCGATGATTAAGCTTGCGACTGTTTTTTCAGATCAGTTTGAAACTTCATAAGTAAATCGGAGAAGGTATCTCAATCTCAGGGCAAACAAACAGGAAATCTTTTGAAAATTTAAAAAGTAATTGACTGAAAGTCACTGCTGCCTTAGGCAGCAATTGCTTTCAGTCATATTAATTTCAAAATATTGAACAAAATATGTTATACACATCTGAAAGAATGTACTTGGACTTGTCGTTGAAAGGCCAAAACCGGCCTCAGTAGTGCTCTTGAAGAATGTCCATATGCAGGCTAAGAGAAGACTAGTTTTGAAAATTGTACCAGTAGAATGACTGGCCTGTCATTCCAGTGGTAAATGTTCTAAAAGGTCTTTCTTCAATTTGCAGGCCAAGAGGACTATTTTTGAAAATAACAAATAGGATCTGTCACGCATGCAGTCCATCAGTCAGTCACTCATGCAGTCCTCTGATCTCTTATTCATGCGGTCCGTCAGTCTGTTACCTATGCAGTCATCCGATCTGTCATTTTATGCAGTCAAGACTGTCAATCTTTATTCCTCACGCCGTCATCCAATATGTCACGCATGCAGCCCGTCAGTCTGTCAATCATACAGTCATCTGATCCCTCACTCATGCAGTCATCCGATCTGTCACTCATGCCATCAACCAATCGGTCAGGCGGGCGGGCGGTCAGTTGGTCGCTGAGTCGCCAATGGCCATTTTGTTTCTGACGTACGTCCTATAGTAGCAATTTACTTCAGCGGTGATGCTTTCAAATTAGTTAAAAGGATGCTAATCTCATCACAAATTCTGCATTGTACCGATATATTACGGTTTATACATTCCATATCATTCATATCCTTTCACATACCCTTATCTATATCAAAATTATCTGTTTTGTAATATCGCGAAAATGGTGAAAGGTGAACGCCACCATTTTGTTTTCTCAAGCTATAGAGCGTGATGTCATGTAAGTGTCAATGCAGTTCATTATTTATTATGTAATACCCATCCCGTTGAAAATTCGGAAACTAATTTGACTTGATGTTGTTGCAGCAACAACTTGCAGTCAAATTAATTTCAAAATATTCAACAGCTTACCTGATTGCTTTTATACCGCATTGCCAAACTATAGCAGCCGCCTCTGACTGAGCGCATATACCTCAGCAGACAAGCTAGGTTTTTTCTGATTGGTTGAAAAGTAAATGGTGACTGGCATCATAAGCTATAGAACTGTATCGACATTTAGCTACTAAAGTCTGAATATCTTTCGTTGTCCGCATAATAAAAACCATCGCGCATACAAAGTGGGCGGAGCTTGGCTAGGAAGGGCGGGATGTAGCTAGAAGTGAATCCCTCCACTGTATGGCATGCTCCACGCATTTCCTACTAGGGCATATCTCCACAAGTGGCATCATGATTCACACGTTTCATGCTAGGATAGATCTCCACTGCATGCCATGCTCCGCACGTTTCCATCTAGGACAAAGCTCTACTGCACGCTGTGGTCCACAGGTTTCCTGCTAGGATATAGCTCCACTACACGTCATGATCCAGACCTTACCTGCTAGGCTATAACTCTACTGCACGCTATGATCCACACGTTTACTGCTAGGACATAGTTCTACTACACGCCATGCTCTACACGTTTCCTGCTAGGATAGAGCTCCACTGAACGCCATGATCCACACGTTTCCTGCCAAGATAGAGCTCCACTACACACCATGATCCACACGTTTCCTGCCAAGATTTAGCTCCACTACACGCCATGATCCACACGATTCCTGCTAGGGCATATCTCTACTACACGCTATGATCCAGACGTTTCCTGACAGGATATAGCGCCACTACACGCCATGATCCACACGTTTCCTGCCAGGATATAGCTTCACTACACGCCATGAGCCACACGTTTCCTGCCAGGATAGAACTCCACTACACGCCATGATCTACACGCTTCCTGCGAGGACATAGCTCCACTACACGCTATGATCCACAGGTTTCCTGTGAGGACATAGCTCCACTACACGCTATGCTCCACAGGTTTCCTGCCAGGATAGAGCTCCACTACACGTCATGATCCTCAGGTTTCCATCTAGGACATAGCTCTACTACACGCTATGAATCACACGTTTCCTCCAAGGACATAGCTCCACCACACGCTATGATCCACACGTTTCCTGCTAGGATAGAGCTCCACTACACGCCATGCTCCGCACGTTTCCTGCTAGGATATAGCTCTACTACATGCTATGATCCACAGGTTTCCTGCTAGGATAGAGCTCCACTACACGCCATGCTCCGCACGTTTCCTGCTAGGATATAGCCCTACTACATGCTATGATCCACAGGTTTCCTGCCAGGATATAGCTCCACTAGACGCCATGATCTACACCTTTCCATCTAGGACATAGCTCTACTACACGCTATGATCCACACGTTTCCTGCAAGGACATAGCTCCACTACACGCTATGATCCACACGTTTCCTGTTAGGATAGAGCTCCACCACACACCATGATCCACACGCTTCCTGCTAGGACATAGCTCCACTACACGCCATGATCGACACGTTTCCTGCCAGGATAGAGCTCCACTACACGCCATGATCCACACGTTTCCTGCTAGGATATAGCTCCACTACACGCCATGCTCCGCACGTTTCCAGCTAGGACTCAGCTCTACTACACGCCATGATCCACACGTTTCTTGCTGGGATATACCTCTACTACACGCCATCCTCCACACGTTTAATGCTAGGACATAACTCTACTACACACCATGATACACACGTTTCCTGCTGGGATATAGCTCTACTACACACCATGATCCAAACGTTTCCTGCTAGGGTAGAGCGCCACTACAGGCCATGATCCACACGTTTCCTGCTAGGATAGAGCCCCACTACACGCCGTGATCCATACGTTTCCTGCAAGGATATAGCTCTACTACACGCCATGATCCACCCGTTTCCTGCTAGGATATAGCTCTACTACACGCCGTGATCCACACGTTTCCTGCTAGGATAGAGCTCTACTACACGCTATGATCCATACGTTTCCTGCAAGGATATAGCTCTACTACACGCCATGATCCACCCGTTTCCTGCTAGGATATAGCTCTACTACACGCCATGATCCAGCCGTTTCCTGCAAGGATGTAGCTCCACTAGCCGCGATGATCGACACGTTCCCTGCCAGGACAGAGCTCCACTACATGCCATGCGCCACACGTTTCCTGCCAAGATAGAGCTCTACTACACGCTATGATCCACATGTTTCCTGCAAGGATAGAGCTCTACTACACGCCATAGGACATAGCTCTACTGCAGGCCATGATCCACGGGTTTCCTGCTAGGAAATAGCTCTCCTACACGCCATGATCCACACGTTTCCTGCTAGGATAGGGCTCTACTGCACGCCATGATCCACACCTTTCCTGCTAGGACATAGGTTTATTGCACGCCATGATCCACACGTTTCCTGCTAGGATATATCTCCACTACACGCCGTGCTCCACAGGTTTCTTGTCAGGATAGAGCTCCACTACACGCCATGATTCACACGTTTCCTGCCAGGATAGAGCGATACTACACGCCATAGAACATAGCTCTACTGCACGCCATGATCCACACGTTTCCTGCTGCGATATAGCGCTACTACACGCCATGATCCACAGGTTTCCTGCTAGGATAGAGCTCCACTGAACGCCATGATCCGCACGTTTCCTGCCAAGATAGAGCTCCACTACACACCATGATCCACACGTTTCCTGCCAAGATATAACTCCAATACACGCCATGAGCCACACGATTGCTGCTATGGCATATCTCTACCACACGCTATGATCCACACGTTTCCTGCCAGGATATAGCGCCACTACACGCCATGATCCACACGTTTCCTGCCAGGATATATCTCCACTACACGCCATGAGCCACACGTTTCCTGCCAGGATAGAGCTCCACTACACGCCATGATCTACACGCATCCTGCGAGGACATAGCTCTACTACACGCTATGATCCACAGGTTTCCTGCGAGGACATAGCTCCACTACAGGCTATGATCCACAGGTTTTCTGCCAGTATAGAGCTCCACTACACGTCATGATCCTCACGTTTCCATCTAGGAAATAGCTCTACTACACGCCATGATCCACACGCTTCCTGCGAGGACATAGCTCCACTACACGCTATGATCCACAGGTTTCCTGCCAGGATAGAGCTCCACTACACATCATGATCATCAGGTTTCCATCTAGGACATAGCTCTACTACACGCTATGAATCACACGTTTCCTGCAAGGACATAGATCCACTACACGCTATGATCCACACGTTTCCTGCTAGGATAGAGCTCCACTACACGCCATTCTCCGCACGTTTCCTGCTAGGATATAGCTCTACTACATGCTATGATCCACAGGTTTCCTGCTAGGATAGAGCTCCACTACACGCCATGCTCCGCACGTTTCCTGCTAGGATATAGCTCTGCTACATGCTATGATCCACAGGTTTCTTGCCAGGATATAGCTCCACTACACGCCATGATCCACACCTTTCCATCTAGGACATAGCTCTACTACACGCTATGATCCACACGTTCCCTGCTAGGATATAGCTCTACTACACGCCATGCTCCGCACGTTTCCTGCTAGGATATAGCTCTACTACATGCTATGATCCACAGGTTTCCTGCTAGGATAGAGGCTCCACTACACGCCATGCTCCGCACGTTTCCTGCTAGGATATAGCCCTACTACATGCCATGATCCACAGGTTTCCTGCCAGGACATAGCTCCACTACACGCCATGATCACACCTTTCCATCTAGGACATAGCTCTACTACACGCTATGATCCACACGTTTCCTGCAAGGACATAGCTCCACTACACCCTATGATCCACACGTTTCCTGTTAGGATAGAGCTCCACCACACACCATGATCCACACGCTTCCGGCTAGGACATAGCTCCACTACACGCCATGCTCCGCACGTTTCCTGCTAGGACTCAGCTCTACTACACGCCATGATCCACACGTTTCCTGCCAGGATAGAGCTCCACTACACGCCATGATCCACACGTTTCCTGCTAGGACATAGCTCCACTACACGCCATGCTCCGCACGTTTCCAGCTAGGACTCAGCTCTACTACACGCCATGATCCACACGTTTCCTGCTGGGATATAGCTCTACTACACACCATGATCCAAACGTTTCCTGCTAGGATAGAGCGCCACTACAGGCCATGATCCACACGTTTCCTGACAGGATAGAGCTCCACTACACGCCATGATCCACACGTTTCTTGCCAGGATAGAGCTCCACTACACGCCATGATTCACACGTTTCCTGCCAGGATAGAGCACTACTACACGCTATGATCCATACGTTTCCTGCAAGGATATAGCTCTACTACACGCCATGATCCACCCGTTTCCTGCTAGGATATAGCTCTACTACACGCCATAGGACATAGCTCCACTACACGCCATGCTCCGCACGTTTCCAGCTAGGACTCAGCTCTACTACACGCCATGATCCACACGTTTCCTGCTGGGATATAGCTCTACTACACGCCATGCTCCGCACGTTTCCTGCTAGGATATAGCCCTACTACATGCTATGATCCACAGGTTTCCTGCCAGGATATAGCTCCAGTAGACGCCATGATCTACACCTTTCCATCTAGGACATAGCTCTACTACACGCTATGATCCACACGTTTCCTGCAAGGACATAGCTCCACTACACGCTATGATCCACACGTTTCCTGTTAGGATAGAGCTCCACCACACACCATGATCCACACGCTTCCTGCTAGGACATAGCTCCACTACACGCCATGATCGACACGTTTCCTGCCAGGATAGAGCTCCACTACACGCCATGATCCACACGTTTCCTGCTAGGACATAGCTCCACTACACGCCATGCTCCGCACGTTTCCAGCTAGGACTCAGCTCTACTACACGCCATGATCCACACGTTTCTTGCTGGGATATACCTCTACTACACGCCATCCTCCACACGTTTAATGCTAGGACATAACTCTACTACACACCATGATACACACGTTTCCTGCTGGGATATAGCTCTACTACACACCATGATCCAAACGTTTCCTGCTAGGATAGAGCGCCACTACAGGCCATGATCCACACGTTTCCTGCTAGGATAGAGCCCCACTACACGCCGTGATCCATACGTTTCCTGCAAGGATATAGCTCTACTACACGCCATGATCCACCCGTTTCCTGCTAGGATATAGCTCTACTACACGCCGTGATCCACACGTTTCCTGCTAGGATATAGCTCTACTACACGCCGTGATCCACACGTTTCCTGCTAGGATAGAGCTCTACTACACGCTATGATCCATACGTTTCCTGCAAGGATATAGCTCTACTACACGCCATGATCCACCCGTTTCCTGCTAGGATATAGCTCTACTACACGCCATGATCCAGCCGTTTCCTGCAAGGATGTAGCTCCACTAGCCGCGATGATCGACACGTTCCCTGCCAGGACAGAGCTCCACTACATGCCATGCGCCACACGTTTCCTGCCAAGATAGAGCTCTACTACACGCTATGATCCACATGTTTCCTGCAAGGATAGAGCTCTACTACACGCCATAGGACATAGCTCTACTGCAGGCCATGATCCACGGGTTTCCTGCTAGGAAATAGCTCTCCTACACGCCATGATCCACACGTTTCCTGCTAGGATAGGGCTCTACTGCACGCCATGATCCACACCTTTCCTGCTAGGACATAGGTTTATTGCACGCCATGATCCACACGTTTCCTGCTAGGATATATCTCCACTACACGCCGTGCTCCACAGGTTTCTTGTCAGGATAGAGCTCCACTACACGCCATGATTCACACGTTTCCTGCCAGGATAGAGCGATACTACACGCCATAGAACATAGCTCTACTGCACGCCATGATCCACACGTTTCCTGCTGCGATATAGCGCTACTACACGCCATGATCCACAGGTTTCCTGCTAGGATAGAGCTCCACTGAACGCCATGATCCACACGTTTCCTGCCAAGATAGAGCTCCACTACACACCATGATCCACACGTTTCCTGCCAAGATATAACTCCAATACACGCCATGAGCCACACGATTGCTGCTATGGCATATCTCTACCACACGCTATGATCCACACGTTTCCTGCCAGGATATAGCGCCACTACACGCCATGATCCACACGTTTCCTGCCAGGATATATCTCCACTACACGCCATGAGCCACACGTTTCCTGCCAGGATAGAGCTCCACTACACGCCATGATCTACACGCTTCCTGCGAGGACATAGCTCTACTACACGCTATGATCCACAGGTTTCTTGCGAGGACATAGCTCCACTACAGGCTATGATCCACAGGTTTTCTGCCAGTATAGAGCTCCACTACACGTCATGATCCTCACGTTTCCATCTAGGAAATAGCTCTACTACACGCCATGATCCACACGCTTCCTGCGAGGACATAGCTCCACTACACGCTATGATCCACAGGTTTCCTGCCAGGATAGAGCTCCACTACACATCATGATCATCAGGTTTCCATCTAGGACATAGCTCTACTACACGCTATGAATCACACGTTTCCTGCAAGGACATAGATCCACTACACGCTATGATCCACACGTTTCCTGCTAGGATAGAGCTCCACTACACGCCATGATTCACACGTTTCCTGCCAGGATAGAGCGATACTACACGCCATAGAACATAGCTCTACTGCACGCCATGATCCACACGTTTCCTGCTGCGATATAGCGCTACTACACGCCATGATCCACAGGTTTCCTGCTAGGATAGAGCTCCACTGAACGCCATGATCCACACGTTTCCTGCCAAGATAGAGCTCCACTACACACCATGATCCACACGTTTCCTGCCAAGATATAACTCCAATACACGCCATGAGCCACACGATTCCTGCTATGGCATATCTCTACCACACGCTATGTTCCACACGTTTCCTGCCAGGATATAGCGCCACTACACGCCATGATCCACACGTTTCCTGCCAGGATATATCTCCACTACACGCCATGAGCCACACGTTTCCTGCCAGGATAGAGCTCCACTACACGCCATGATCTACACGCTTCCTGCGAGGACATAGCTCTACTACACGCTATGATCCACAGGTTTCCTGCGAGGACATAGCTCCACTACAGGCTATGATCCACAGGTTTTCTGCCAGTATAGAGCTCCACTACACGTCATGATCCTCACGTTTCCATCTAGGAAATAGCTCTACTACACGCCATGATCCACACGCTTCCTGCGAGGACATAGCTCCACTACACGCTATGATCCACAGGTTTCCTGCCAGGATAGAGCTCCACTACACATCATGATCATCAGGTTTCCATCTAGGACATAGCTCTACTACACGCCATGATCCACACCTTTCCTGCTAGGATATAGCTCTACTGCATGCCATGATCCACACGTTTCCTGCTAGGATACAGCTCTACCTTATGCCATGATCAACACGTTTCCTGCTAGGACATAGCTCTATTGCACGCCATGATCCACACGTTCCCTGCCAGGATAGAGCTCCACCACCCGCCATGATCCACACGTTTTCTACTAGGATATAGGTCACACGTTTCCTGCTAGGACATAGCTCTATTGCACGCCATGATCCACACGTTTCCTGCCAGGATAGAGCTCCACTACACGCCATGATCCATACGTTTCCTACCAGGATAGAGTTCCACTACACGCCATGATCCACACGTTTCCTGCTAGGACATAGCTCTACTGCACGCCATGATCCACACGTTTCCTGCTAGGATAGGCCTCTACTGCACGCCATGATCCACACCTTTCCGGCTAGGTTTATTGCACGCCATGATCCACACGTTTCCTGCTAGGATATATCTCCACTACACGCCGTGATCCACACGTTTCCTGACAGGATAGAGCTCCACTACACGCCATGATCCACAGGTTTCTTGCCAAGATAGAGCTCCACTACACGCCATGATCCACACGTTTCCTGCCAGGATAGAGCGCTACTACACGCCATAGAAAATAGCTCTACTGCACGCCATGATCCACACCTTTCCTGCTGCGATATAGCTCTACTACACGCCATGATCCACATGTTTCCTTCTAGGATATAGCTCTACTACACGCCATGATCCACACGTTTCCTGCTAGGATATAGCTCTACTACAAGCCATGATCCACACGTTTCCTGCTAGGATAGAGCTCTACTACACGCCGTGATCCACACGTTTGCTACCAGGATAGCGATCCACTACACACCATGATCCACACGTTTCTTGCCAGGATAGAGCTCTACTACACGCTATGATACATACGTTTGCTGCAAGGATATAGCTCTACTGCACGCCATGATCCACCCGTTTCCTGCTAGGATAGTGCTCCACTACACGCCATGATCCACACGTTTCCTGCCAGGATAGAGCTCTACTACACGCCGTGATCCACACGTTTGCTACCAGGGTAGAGATCCACTACACACCGTGATCCACACGTTTCTTACCAGGATAGAGCTCTACTACACGCTATGATCCACATGTTTCCTGCAAGGATAGAGCTCTACTACACGCCATAGGACATAGCTCTACTGCAGGCCATGATCCACAGGTTTCCTGCTAGGAAACAGCTGTACTGCACGCCATGATCCACAAGTTTCCTGCTAGGATATAGCTCTACTACACGCCATGATTCACACGTTTCCTGATAGGACATAGCTCTACTTCACGCCATGATCCACACATTTCCTGCTAGGATAGAGCTCAACCACACGCTGTGATCCACACGTTTCCTACCAGGATAGAGCCCACACTACACGCCATGATCTACTCGTTTCCTGCTAGGATAGCGCTCCACTAAATTCCATGGTCCACAAGTTTCCTGCCAGGATAGAGCTCCACTACACGCCGTGATCCACACGTTTCCTGCTAGGACATAGCTTTACTGCACGCCATGATCCACACGTTTCCTGCTAGGACATAGCTCCACTACACGCCATGATTCACACGTTTCCTGATAGGATATAGCTCTACTTCACGCCATGATCCACCCATTTCCTGCTAGGATAGAGCTCAACTACACGCTGTGATCCACACGTTTCCTACCAGGATAGAGCCCAACTACACGCCATGATCCACTCGTTTCCTGCTAGGATAGAGCTCCACTACATTCCATGATCCACAAGTTTCCTGCCAGGATAGAGTTCCACTACACGCCGTGATCCACACCTTTCCTGCTAGGACATAGCTCTACTGCAGGCCATGATCCACATGTTACCTGCTAGGACATATCTCTACTGCTCGCCATGATCCACATGTTCCCTGCCAGGACAGAGCTCCACTACATGCCATGCGCCACACGTTTCCTGCCAGGATAGTGCTCCACTACACGCCATGATCCACACGTTTCTTACCAGGATAGAGCTTTACTACACGCTATGATCCACATGTTTCCTGCAAGGATAGAGCTCTACTACACGCCATAGGACATAGCTCTACTGCAGGCCATGATCCACACGTTTCCTGCTAGGAAATAGCTCTACTGCACGCCATGATCTACAAGTTTCCTGCTAGGATATAGCTCTACTACACGCCATGATCCACTCGTTTCCTGCCAGGATAGTGCTCCACTACACGCCATGATCCACACGTTTCCTCCTAGGACATAGCTTTACTGCACGCCATGATACACACGTTTCCTGCCAGGATAGAGCTCCACTACACGCCATGATCCACACCTTTCCTTCTAGGATATAGCTCTAATCTACGCCATGATCAACACGTTTCCTGCTAGGACATAGCTCTATTGCACGCCATGATCCACACGTTCCCTGCCAGGATAAAGCTCCACCACCCGCCATGATCCACACGTTTTCTACTAGGATATAGGTCACACGTTTCCTGCAAGGACATAGCTCTATTGCAGGACATGATCCACAAGTTTCCTGCCAGGATAGAGCTCCACTACACGCCATGATCCATATGTTTCCTACCAGGATAGAGTTCCACTACACGCCATGATCCACACGTTTCCTGCTAGGACATAGCTCTACTGCACGCCATGATCCACACGTTTCCTGCTAGGATAGGGCTCTACTGCACGCCATGATCCACACCTTTCCGGCTAGGACATAGGTTTATTGCACGCCATGATCCACACGTTTCCTGCTAGGATATATCTCCACTACACGCCGTGATCCACACGTTTCTTGCCAGGATAGAGCTCCACTACACGCCATGATCCACACGTTTCCTGCCAGGATAGAGCGCTACTACACGCCATAGAAAATAGCTCTACTGCACGCCATGATCCACACCTTTCCTGCTGCGATATAGCTCTACTACACGCCATGATCCACATGTTTCCTTCTAGGATATAGCTCTACTACACGCCATGATCCACACGTTTCCTGCTAGGATATAGCTCTACTACAAGCCATGATCCACACGTTTCCTGCTAGGATAGAGCTCTACTACACGCCGTGATCCACACGTTTGCTACCAGGATAGCGATCCACTACACACCATGATCCACACGTTTCTTGCCAGGATAGAGCTCTACTACACGCTGTGATACATACGTTTCCTGCAAGGATATAGTTCTACTGCACGCCATGATCCACCCGTTTCCTGCTAGGATAGTGCTCCACTACACGCCATGATCCACACGTTTCCTGCCAGGATAGAGCTCTACTACACGCCGTGATCCACACGTTTGCTACCAGGGTAGAGATCCACTACACACCGTGATCCACACGTTTCTTACCAGGATAGAGCTCTACTACACGCTATGATCCACATGTTTCCTGCAAGGATAGAGCTCTACTACACGCCATAGGACATAGCTCTACTGCAGGCCATGATCCACAGGTTTCCTGCTAGGAAACAGCTGTACTGCACGCCATGATCCACAAGTTTCCTGCTAGGATATAGCTCTACTACACGCCATGATTCACACGTTTCCTGATAGGACATAGCTCTACTTCACGCCATGATCCACACATTTCCTGCTAGGATAGAGCTCAACCACACGCTGTGATCCACACGTTTCCTACCAGGATAGAGCCCACACTACACGCCATGATCTACTCGTTTCCTGCTAGGATAGCGCTCCACTACATTCCATGGTCCACAAGTTTCCTGCCAGGATAGAGCTCCACTACACGCCGTGATCCACACGTTTCCTGCTAGGACATAGCTTTACTGCACGCCATGATCCACACGTTTCCTGCTAGGACATAGCTCCACTACACGCCATGATTCACACGTTTCCTGATAGGACATAGCTCTACTTCACGCCATGATCCACCCATTTCCTGCTAGGATAGAGCTCAACTACACGCTGTGATCCACACGTTTCCTACCAGGATAGAGCCCAACTACACGCCATGATCCACTCGTTTCCTGCTAGGATAGAGCTCCACTACATTCCATGATCCACACGTTTCCTGCCAGGATAGAGTTCCACTACACGCCGTGATCCACACCTTTCCTTTTAGGACATAGCTCTACTGCAGGCCATGATCCACATGTTACCTGCTAGGACATATCTCTACTGCCCGCCATGATCCACATGTTCCCTGCCAGGACAGAGCTCCACTACATGCCATGCGCCACACGTTTCCTGCCAGGATAGTGCTCCACTACACGCCATGATCCACACGTTTCTTACCAGGATAGAGCTTTACTACACGCTATGATCCACATGTTTCCTGCAAGGATAGAGCTCTACTACACGCCATAGGACATAGCTCTACTGCAGGCCATGATCCACACGTTTCCTGCTAGGAAATAGATCTACTGCACGCCATGATCTACAAGTTTCCTGCTAGGATATAGCTCTACTACACGCCATGATCCACTCGTTTCCTGCCAGGATAGTGCTCCACTACACGCCATGATCCACACGTTTCCTCCTAGGACATAGCTTTACTGCACGCCATGATACCCACGTTTCCTGCCAGGATAGAGCTCCACTACACGCCATGATCCACACCTTTCCTTCTAGGATATAGCTCTAATCTACGCCATGATCAACACGTTTCCTGCTAGGACATAGCTCTATTGCACGCCATGATCCACCCGTTCCCTGCCAGGATAAAGCTCCACCACCCGCCATGATCCACACGTTTTCTACTAGGATATAGGTCACACGTTTCCTGCAAGGACATAGCTCTATTGCAGGCCATGATCCACAAGTTTCCTGCCAGGATAGAGCTCCACTACACGCCATGATCCATATGTTTCCTACCAGGATAGAGTTCCACTACACGCCATGATCCACACGTTTCCTGCTAGGACATAGCTCTACTGCACGCCATGATCCACACGTTTCCTGCTAGGATAGGGCTCTACTGCACGCCATGATCCACACCTTTCCGGCTAGGACATAGGTTTATTGCACGCCATGATCCACACGTTTCCTGCTAGGATATATCTCCACTACACGCCGTGATCCACACGTTTCCTGACAGGATAGAGCTCCACTACACGCCATGATCCACATGTTTCTTGCCAGGATAGAGCTCCACTACACGCCATGATCCACACGTTTCCTGCAAGGATAGAGCGCTACTACACGCCATAGAAAATAGCTCTACTGCAGGCCATGATCCACACGTTTCCTGCTGCGATATAGCTCTACTACACGCCATGATCCACATGTTTCCTGCTAGGATATAGCTCTACTACACGCCATGATCCACACGTTTCCTGCTAGGACATAGCTCTACTACAAGTCATGATCCACACGTTTCCTGCTAGGATAGAGCTCTACTACACGCCGTGATCCACACGTTTGCTACCAGGGTAGAGATCCACTACAGACCATGATCCACACGTTTCTTGCCATGATAGAGCTCTACTACACGCTATGATCCATACGTTTCCTGCATGGATATAGCTCTACTGCACGCAATGATCCACCCGTTTCCTTCTAGGATATAGCTCTACTAGCCGCCATGATCCACACGTTCCCTGCCAGGACAGAGCTCCACTACAAGCCATGCGCCACACGTTTCCTGCCAGGATAGAGCTCCACTACACGCCATGATCCACACGTTTCTTACCAGAATAGAGCTCTACTACACGCTATGATCCACATGTTTCCTGCAAGGATAGAGCTCTACTACACGCCATAGGACATAGCTCTACTGCAGGCCATGATCCACGGGTTTCCTGCTAGGAAATAGCTCTACTACACGCCATGATCCACACGTTTCCTGCGAGGATATAGCTCTACTACACGCCACGATCCAATCGTTTCTGCAAGGATAGAGCTCCACTAGACGCCATGATCCACACGTTTCCTGCTAGGACATAGCTTTACTGCACGCCATGATCCACACGTTTCCTGCTAGGACATTGCTCCACTACACGCCATGATTCACACGATTCCTGATAGGACATAGCTCTACTGCACGCCATGATCCACACGTTTCCTGCTAGGACATAGCTCTACTTCACGCCATGATCCACCCATTTCCTGCCAGGATAGAGCTCCACTACACGCTGTGATCCACACGTTTCCTACCAGGATAGATCCCAACTACACGCCATGATCCACTCGTTTCTTGCCAGGATAGAGCTCTAATGCACGCCATGATCCACACGTTTCCTGCTAGGATATAGCTCTACTACAAGCCATGATCCACACGTTTCCTGCTAGGATAGAGCTCTACTACACGCCGTGATCCACACGTTTGCTACCAGTATAGAGATCCACTACACACCATGATCCACACGTTTCTTGCCAGGATAGAGCTCTACTACACGCTATGATCCATACGTTTCCTGCAAGGATATAGCTCTACTACACGCCTTGATCCACCCGTTTCCTGCTAGGATATAGCTCTACTAGCCGCCATGATCCACACGTTCCCTGCCAGGACAGAGCTCCACTACATGCCATGCGCCACACGTTTCCTGCCAGGATAGAGCTCCACTACACGCCATGATCCACACGTTTCTTACCAGGATAGAGCTCTACTACACGCTATGATCCACATGTTTCCTGCAAGGATAGAGCTCCACTACACGCCGTGATCCACACTACTCTGCCAGCATAGAGCTCTACCACACTCCGTGATCCACAAGTTTCCTTCTAGGACATAGCTCTACTGCACGCCATGATCCACACGTTTCCTGCTAGGATAGGGTTCTACTACACGCCATGAACCACACGTTTCCTGCTAGGACATAGCTCCACTACACGCCGTGATCCACACGTTTTCTGCCAGGATAGAGCCCAACTATACGCCATGATCCACTCGTTTCTTGCCAGGATAGGGTTCCATGCACGCCATGATCCACACATTTCCTGCCAGGATAGAGCTCCACTACACGCCGTGATCCACACCACCCTGCCAGCATTGAGCTCTACCACACGCCATGATCCACAAGTTTCTTGCTAGGACATAGCTCTACTGCACGCCATGATCCACATGTTTCCTGCTAGGACATAGCTCTACGCACGCCATGATCCACACGTTTCCTGCCAGGATAGAGCTCCACTACACGCCATGATCCACACGTTTCCTACTAGGATATAGCTCTACTGCATGCCATGATCCACACGTTTCCTGCTAGGACATAGCTCTACTGCACGCCATGATCCACACGTTTCCTGCTAGGATAGAGCTCTACTGCATGCCATGATCCACACGTTTCCTGCTAGGACATATCGCCACTGCATGTCATGATCCACACGTTTCCCGCTAGTACATAACAAAACAAGAGACATCATCTTATTGACCTACTAGAATAGAGCTCCACTACACGCCATGATCCACACGTTTCCTGCTAGGATAGAGCTCCACTACACTCGGTGATCCACCCGTTTCTTGCCAGGATAGAGCTCTAATGCACGCCATGATCCACACGTTTCCTGCCAGGATAGAGCTCTAATGCACGCCATGATCCACACGTTTCCTGCCAGGATAGAGCTCTACTAACAGATTCATACATTAATTAATAATGAAGAAATGTAGTCGTTCCTGTTTACATTTAAACCGATATCTCTCATTTCCTTAACGAACCACGCATCTGTCCAATCAACTCTCGTCATTCCATTGAACATGTGGACAGTTATAAAATTGATTGTTTTATGGTATTAAGGCCTATTCAAAGCCTTGTACATCGATTGGTATTTTGTATGCCTCTCAAGGCACATGAAATGCAATGTAACCACCAGTCAGTAATGTTACAAACTGCTGTCTCTGAGCCTGAGGTGCATAATAATAATAATCAATTGATTCAAAAGTATGAAAATCAACCTGTATATCAAGGGGTGGGCGTCTTTTGAAATATGCCTGAAAAGCCAAGTCGAAGATGGTCACCAGACCACCAACTTGGCAATCACCTTCCATACGATAACGCTGCATAACCGTACCAGATTCATTGAGATCTGTGGAAGAACACTTCATAATTTTTATTGACTCCATCAATTCAGTCGAAGAACTCTTTATAATTTTTATTGCTTGCATCTTATCTGTGAAGAGATTCTGTATAATTGCAATTCAATTGGATTGCAAACATGGCAGAAGATTAGCGAAGTATTCTCTGATGTGAATGCCTGTACGGCCATTTCGGTTCAAATCATTTATATCATTGGATATGCCATTGGAGCATTTCATATCGAAATTGTTATAGATGGAAAACATAGGCAGCCATTTTGAAAATCTTAAGTGTGTGGAGTGGATACTGTAGCTATATATACTGAACCAAAAAGGTTTAGCAACACTGAGAATATTACTGTATAAATGTTATTTAACAAAAACAATAAATTGATTCAAATATATTATTTAATTGATAGGTTATTTTCCAATTTGAACAACAGTCTCTTGTTACTGCAATGCTAGCACCGCGCCTTTAACACGGCATCATTCAACGGAAGGTTCCAATTTAAATAATGACACTGAGCTGTCAATACCGGTTGTGACCCCCCCCCCCCCCCCGCATTAACCACCGCCGTACATCGCTTTCTCATGCTTCGAATTAAGCACCTGATGTCATGAAGGGGAACCCATCCCATTCCTGGAGCAGTGCGGTTTCCAGCTCCCGCACGTTGTGAAGATGTGGATGGTTCTCATGCACCATACGGCCAAGAATGTCCCACACGTGTTCGATAGCAGACAGGTCCGGTGATCGCGCTGGCCAGTCCAACACCGTAACGTTGTTAGCCTCAAGGAAATCACTGGTGACCCTAGCTGAATGAATACGGGCGTTGTCTTGCTGGAACATGGGCGACAACTTCTTCACAGTAACGTTGAGCCGTTAAATTTCCGCGAATCACAATAAGATCTGTTTTGCCATTTTCATTGATTCCAGCCCACAGCATGACACTGCCGCCACCGAGTCTGTCGTGCTGAATGATGTTGGCTGCATCATACCGTTCTCATAAACGTCGCCAAACCCGTTGCCTACCATCCGCCACATCCACACAAACCTCGACTCATCACTGAACAAAACGTGGCTCCATTGTTGAGCACGCCATTGCTGATGAGTTCTTGATAAATGCAAACCGATTCTCGATGTGACGCTCTGTAAGCGGAACAGCAGCAAGTAGACGACGGGCATGCAGTTCAGCATCATGGAGTCTGCTTCGCACAGTTTAGCGGTGTGCAAATTATGGGACAGCCGCGGCGCAGTCTCAAACCTGTGACGTCGTGATGACGTCACTAAGTAGCGGTCTTCTCGTGGTGTTGTTGCTCTCGGTCTGCCAGATCGTTGTCGGTCATTAACATGTCCAGTTTCCTGCTCGCGTTAGCGGAGACGGGAAATGGTTGAGGCGTGAACATTAAAATGTCGAGCAACAGCGCGAACGCTCTGCCCAGCAGCGAGTCTTCCCATTGCTTCTTGGCGCTGATTTTCGGGTAGCCCTGGGCGGCGGCCCATGTTCGGTAAGGCAAACCTTTACGCGTTTTCTGTTAACGTTCGTTATCCTTTTTTGCAATATGGTGAATTTTTGCCTTCGCTACCCGCCAATGTGGGCCAGTGCATGAAAAATGCATTTTAACATGCAGTAAGCGTGCGGCCGAGAAATGCAAGAAATGATTTGCATTTCTTCATGATCAGCGAGACATTACATTAACGAATCATGCCTGCTAATTTGCTTATAAATGGGCGCATAGTTTTAATTCAACAATCCAAACTTGACTGTTGCTAAACTTTTTTGGCTCAGTATACTATTTTGGTAATTTAATGGTTATCTTAGGCTTAGCATAATGCATTTTCTAACATTTGGCTATTGTCCTAAGATACTGTACCTAAATCCCCCGCAACTGACCTGAGAAACCTTAGATGGTAAATCATTAGAGGTGGCTTCTGTTTAACGATTATATTGCTTTTTTCCTCTATCGTTGCAGGCCACGTGTCCAAATAATAACACTATACCATAATAAGAAAAAAATAAATTGGCTGATACAACCACATTTTAAATACATACAATTGTGTATCTGTTTAGTTGAAGTCAGAGTTAGTAACCAGTACACCTATAGGCAGGGATTGTCCTTTAAATATGACTAAGATTAAAATCCGACTTAAATTTAACTTGAATAACTGTACCTTAATGGCTTACTCTGAACCTAATTAAGGCATGTGGATTCAAGTCGGCCTAGCTATAAAAGCAGTTTAGAACAACAGGCCTCTGTTGACCAAATTTCTTGAAATCTACAATGATCCGAAGTTTAATTAATGTATTGCCAATGACACAAGTCACCATCGGCCACTTTTTAAATCGATCTCTGTGCAATAAGCTTAATGCTGTTACGATCTGTTGGATTGTCATTTGGAAGAAACCCCATTTCATGGCATACCTATTGCGGAAATGTTGTGTCCTTATAGCCTTGAACAAATGCATATCGCTGGCGGCATTGCTGAAATTTATTGATCTGCATTCGAAATGATTTTCTTAAATAGAAATTCATCTCCAAAAGAGATCAATACTTTTACATTTTACATTAACAGTGGTTGAATTCGGTATCGTTATTTGGGTAATCTGACTTTACTAGCTATAGGTCAGTCTCGGTACTTCCACTCTTCTCTAAACTCCTCGAAAAGCTGTATTTCAGTAGAATTACCAATTACCTAAATAAGAACTCCATCTTATATCCATCTCAGTATGGTTTCAGAGAAAAGCACTCTACTATGCTTGCCAATGTGGATATGATTAAAAATGTATCTGTCTCCCTGGAAAATAATGAACGTACTCTAGGTGTATTCCTGGACCTTTCCATAGCCTTCGATACCATTGACCATTCAATTCTATTACAAAAGCTCGCATACTATGGAATACGAGGCAGTGCATTGAATTGGATACAACGCTACCTGCCAAACAGGAAACAATGTGTACAATTGAATGGGGTCGTTTCAGAGCATAACGATGTCGTCTGTGTTGTACCTCAAGGTTCAGTTCTTGCCTCCCCCCTGCTGTTTCTCATGTATATGAATGTCATACCCAAAGTCTCTAACCATCTCTGTTTAATCCTCTTGGCAGATGAGACAAATGCTTTCTACAATCACACGGACATAGAAATTCTTTGCATAAAATGTTAATAATGCAATGGCAAAATTAATAGGTTTGTTTAAAGTTAAAAACTGTCCTTAAATGTGAGTAAAACCAATTATATATTATTTATAAATCGACAACCAGATAATACATGAAGCCCAATATGCCAAGTTTTTAGGGCTCTATTTGGATAAGGTTTTTACATGGGAGAAGCATATTGAAGTCGTAACATCCAAGGTAGGAACCAGCATTGGCATCATATGCAGAATAAAACCCTATCTACCACCGAATATTTTTTTTAATCTATACTGCACAATGATACTTCCTGACATCACTTACTGTAATACTACCAGGACTAATACATCTGAAGCTAAACTAAAAACCTAAATCACTACAAAAGCAATCTATTAAATTATTTGCATATTGGAAGGCTCCAATTATACACAATTTTAAGAGACTTCCACAATGGCAACTTAACCTCTTCTTTAACCAGTATTTTTACGGTCAATACACAAACACACTCTCACAACCCAAGAACACGAAATAACCTGCACACAACACACCATCAAACAAAAGCAGCACAACAAAGACCCTCATATAAAGCAGTACCATTATGGAATAACGCAGATACAAAGACACGCACAGACATTATTACTCTACAGTCATTTAAACAGAAGATCAAAAATATGATTGTAAAAAACCACTAGGCCCTAAAAAAACCACCCAAAAACACTCACCACCGTGTCACTATCATACTTGCACCCAGTCACCAGAACACATAATAATAATAATAATAATAATAATAATAATAATAATAATAATAATAATAATAATTAATGAGGGTTATAATGGTGTTAATGCTAATAATGACAATGATAATGATAATGAGAATAATAATGATTATAATAATAATAATAATAATAATAATAATAATAATAATAATAATAATAATAATTGTCGTAATAGTAATCACAAGATTACTAATCCCTTTACCACCATTTTCACCACATAACACCATCAACAATATTGTCATTAATTGCAACCATCATCGTGACAAAAATAAGAAACAGTAAATTAAAACTCAGATGAACTTATAATGTTAAGATGAATTTTACTTAACAAGATAAGCACACCTCTCTATGTACCTGTAAATATGTTGTCTATTTGTCCCATGTCCCACGCCCCATGTCTCTTGTCTATCTATGTCTTATAGGACTAACTTGAACGTAAATATCTCTTATTTTTTATGGTATTTGTTTCAGTCTACATGTATAATTTATTTTTGTTCTATGTAGGGGTCCACCGTCTATATAGGCTCTGCCTTTGGTGGACCACCTGTTGTGAAATTAGAAATTGTACATTTTATATTGAAATTAATGAATTTGAACTTGAACTTGAACTTGAATCAGACGTATGACGTGGTTGCTTTACCTATCTACGCATGCGCACACTTTTACTCTCGCTTGGCGCAGTAGAATTTGTACCACATGATACCGTTATCCGATTGTACTCTCGGTTGTTCGGATATGTGATCGGGGTAAGCGTGATACCTCGACTTACATATCCGAACTTTAGGAGTTATATTCTAGTGTGCATAGATGTATGTAAGGGAGGTAACTCTTGACATGTCATCAGGCACCACATCTATGTAGCTCAACGTGTGTCGCTTCCCATAGCAATTAACCCATCCACGACGAAGATAGTTAAAACGGGCCTCTGCTGTGGTCTGAGAAATGCCCATTTGTACGCCAAGAATAAATAAGACTATTTCTGAATATTTGCTTCTGGAATGACTGGCTCGGTTACCGAGCCAGTCATTCCAGTGGTAAATTCTCAAAATAGCCTTAAATTGGGATGAAATGGGCATTAAATATATAAATCATTTTATTTTATTGAACAAATTTAGTCAGTAAGAATTAAGTAAATATTCGCGATGGCAGAACAAGGCATCATAACATTTCCCTCCATGTATTCATATAGACGATCGAACAAGACTCGATAATACATTGCTTATGATACGGTTACCGTATTAAAAACAGCCACGCTAGTACCATATTTAATCACCCAAACCCTTTCAGAAACCAAATGCGACACATTATTTGCGATTTAGCCGTTAATCTATTGATTATTTTAAAACCCGGACAACAACAGCTTTCATTGAGATTTATTTATAATAGTTAACAGCCTAATTTTGACAGACATAGCGATGCAGTTATTTTAGGAACGAAAAGTGTACGGGCAGATGGTGGTGGTGGTGGTCATGCTGGTGGTAGTGGTGGTGGTGGTGATGATGATTACGTTGACGATTATGATGATGATGATGATTTTACAACTTATACAACATCAATGAGAAACAGGTTGCATCATATAAGCTTAGGTTGTTATTTAGAGGAATACTTGGTGCTGAAATCCACACTATCCAAAAGACTATAAGACGACGGGTCATGTGACGAAACGTGCAGCAATCTCCCATAAGTCCCACATTAGCGAGCCGCGGAACTTGCACTTCCTCCATTCTTTCTGACCTCGTTTAACCCTGTTATTACGAAGGCCACCAAAACAGCTTCTGTAGTGGTCCTGAGGAATGTCCATTTGCAGGTCAAAATTATTTTTGAAAATTTACTACTGGAATAACTGGCTCGGTAACAGAACCAGTTACTCCAGTGGTAAATCTTCAAAAAATTGTCTTCACTTGGCTTGCAAATAGACATTCAATAATCAAATATTTTGATTTTCGTTTACAAAATTTAGTCAACGAAGGATTAAAGGCGTCCACGCAGCCCCCAGTCAAAAAGCGATCGTTTCCTTGGACGCTGCAGAGGTTTATACTGGGCAGAATCGTCCAGAAGTGCCTCCAGAAGTGTCGATGAATGCAATAGACGTTGTCAATGTGGATTCATGGGGTTGAGCACGTCAGTAATGGCATATTGACCAACAGTATCCTTTGGGATGCGTTGTATGAACGTAGACTAATTTTTTGCGTGCGCGATTGTTTTGGTGATGTTGTCACTTGCGTGCTCGCGCGGTTCAGAGGTGATGCTCTCGTGTTCAGATGCGGTTTCAAGCTCAGTTGTTTCGATTTGGTGGACTGATAGATCATAATAACATGATTCAAAGACTAACTGCATTTATTTTGATGCGCTTTACGTGGACTTCATTATCCAATGGTGGGCTTACAGATTATCATCAAAAAGCAATAAATTTCTGCTCACCAGTGGCATTGTTGTTATATACAAAATATGAATATATTCCTTGCATCCACAGACGCCCACACGATTACCACTAGCTAACATATAGATGAAGTCTGTATCCAACACCCCTGATTTGCCATGCTTGTTTATGAATATTCGTACTGTCGCTCATGAAATCACAATTTGTGCATACGTATTCCTTTAAATACGTTTCATAGTTAGCCACACCAGCACAACTGCACTTCCTTTCCGCCACTCTCCATAGGAAGGAAACTTTATATAACACCGTGCTATGGTACTCTGGTAAGTAGAAAATACGATTATGCGCATGTATTGAGGACGACAATAGCGGCTGAATGGTGACGATACTCCCAGAATAACCAAAATTCACCTTTTCAGCGTATCCATCGATGATTTGCCCTCATATGACGTGATGCTCAGCGAAACAGCGTGTCGGATGACGTCATAATAATTATGCCATAAATGATTCTATTAGGCCTGTCTTTAATTCTTACTAGTCCGACACGTTGTATGAACTGTATGTCTCTACTAAACATGCTGTTGAATATTTTGAAACTATATGCAGCAACAAAACCCAGTCAAATTAGTTTCAAAATATTCAACAGCTCACCTGTATAGTTTTCTGGAAATTAATAGTCAGTGAGTTCAGAGATCGATCGATCCCAACACGAGCGAGGTGTGGGCGGAGCTTAGCTAGAGATGGGCAGGGCATAGTTAAAATGGAAAGGTTCATTGTGTACTATTGCTATACAGACAGTTCAATCACATTTCCCACGCAGACGAGTGGCACCTGTTACGATATTGTGATATCATAGTTGTCACATCACCATGTAATCAACCTTTCCAGTTTATCCATCCATCATATGACGTCGTAATCAACTACGCGACGTGTAGAATTACGTCATAATCAATGACGTCATTATGGTGCCATGCATGACGTAGATAAGTACGCAACCAACGAATAATTGAAGACGGGCTGTGTCTTGTTGAAAGATGTATGTCTTTGCTATTTCATAAATATTCTAATATTTTGAAACTAATTTGAATTAGTTTTAAAATATTCAACAGCTTACCCGTATGGTTATGACGTCATGAATGATGTAGATAAGTACGTCACGAACGAGGCCCTAATTGATGACGGATTATGCATTATTGTACGAATTGTATGTCTACTATTTAATAAATATTTTGTTGAATATTAACATTAGAGTTTTCAGGAAATTGATAGTCAGGGCATTCGCCCGATCCCAACACGCCAGGGAAGTCTGGGAAGAGCTTAACTAGAGGTGGACGGGCCATGGCTAAAACTTGATTCCTCCATTGCATATCAATCTGGTCTTACAGAACGGAACTGTCCATTATTTAGGCTCTTGGGGAATTATCTGCGGATAGAGACAACTGTAGTAGTGCTGGTTGCCGTAGAAGTAATGGCAGTGGTAGTGGAAGTGGCAGGGGAAGTGGCAGAAGTTGTACTGGTGGTGGTGACGGTGGCGGTTATAGATAGTGTTGGCGTAGGTAATGGCGGTGATGTTGATGGTGATTGTGGTGGTGGTGATACGGGGTTTGTCGCTTCACGGGAGCCAGCTCAATAGAATTATGGTCAAATCTTGATTAGGTCAACTTGACTTAGTCACATTATTACCAGTCTACTGTTATCTGTCCATTGATAACAATAGAAGGTCGTTCTTAGAAAGCTGCACATTCAAATCAAAATGCTTCAAAATATAATTAGTAAGATTTTATGCATCTCGAGTCCTAAATTGTAGCTCAATGTCATGAAACGAAATTAATATTGGCATTAATTATGCTTTCATTCCGTAAAAATTTATATGTTTTTTAGTTGTGAAGATGAATTACAGACCCTCTAATTCACAACTTCACAACTTAAAAAAGTTTATTAATTTCTATGTAATCGTGATACGGTAAGATTTATATCGTTTCATTGCATATAGGTACATAATGTAAGCCTCTGAAAGTATACAATATGAAGAATTATATTCTCAAGCCTTTTAGTGTGAATATATATATAGACCTTTAACTCAAGATAGCACATGCTCTCAAACAACATCATATGAAGGAAGCAAATGGTTCATAATATAGCACCTTGCATCATAATACCTGTAGCTATCATGCCTTGATGCGCATAGACTCTCAGCGTAAGGCCAGATCGATATACAATGGAGGAATCCAGTTTTAGCTATGCCCCGACCATCTTTAGCATAGCTCCACCTACACCCCCCCTCCCACCCAACCCCCACCCACACCCATACGTGTTGGCATCGATCGATCTCTGAACTCCGTAACTATCAATTTCCAGAAAACTATGCATGTAAGCTGATGGATATTTTGAAACTATGGCAGCAAAAAGCGCCCAGTCAAATTAGTTTCAATATATTCAACATAATGTTTATTAAATAGTAAGGACATATAAGTCGTACAACAACGCTTAGTCCGTCATCAATTAAACGTCCATGTCTTCATGACGAACTTAACTACATCGTTCATGACCTAAGTGATAATGATGCCATCCTACACGTCCCGTAGTTGATTATGACGTCATATGATTGACTGAAAAGTGGACTCCTCCATTCCCAAGTAGATATAGATAAATAATACCTGGATTCACGTAAACTCTTTACTCAGTTTGATATTATGCTGGTAAATACAATAATTGTGTCACGATGTATAATAAAAAGAAAAATAATTATTTATAAATCTGTACATATCTGATTACTTATTATTTTCTCAGTCTGTTGTATGAATTAATTAAATAATAATAATAATAATAATAATAATAATAATAATAATAATAATAATAATAATAATAATAATAATGCATTACAAAGCTTATAATGGACGGATCTTAAACTCAATGGATTTGAGTGAATAGTGGTATCCCCTAAATGGCTTCCAGTTGACACCATCAGCGTACGTTGAGTGAACACCTGCGTGGTAATGAGCGTTTGGATTGGTACAGTGGCATTTCGTATACCACCATGCACCGTGAAATTTGGAGGCACAGTTGTCGAGATACGTGTCCTGATCATGATCCCAAGTAGAAAAGGGCATGCCATTTCCTCCGCTGATACAGTCACCTTAATAATAATAATAATAATAATAATAATAATAATAAAAATAGATGATATATATATATATATATATATATATATATATATATATATATATATATATATATATATATATATATATATCATCATCATCATCATCATCATCATCACCCATATTTTTATTATTACTTTCAGGTCTGTTGTTAACAGTTGTCAAAGCTTAGTTGGTGAAGAAACGTTAAATTATCAAGTTGGAATTTGAACTCAATCTCGCTCTAGTTTCGCCAACTACACATGCATCAGAATGAAACAATTCTTGAGACCAGACAGATTGAATGTTAATCCCAATTCTGTGAACAGGTAAAGAATGGAATCTTTGGAAATGAACGCTCACCAATTTCCTTCACGGTTGGAGAGAGGACTTCACACAAACCAAATGCCTTGATAAACTGTGTGTCTCCATCTGTGTATGAATATACTGTGAACAGTATTATGTGTGATGCGGCTATCGATCGCCTGGAAACAATGTACATTCGCACCAAGAATAACATTCTCGCACGACACCTACTGGCGCCACTCGTAGGCAGCAGCCTGGAAAAACCGTGGACCAGTATCTACAGGAACAAGGGCAGTTTGCCGAGGAGTGTCATTACCGACGCATACAGAGACGAATGTGTCAGGGATGCTTTCAACAGCGGAGTATCGTCTCAAGTCATTCGACAACGCTTATTGGAGAATAGAACTACTGATTTGTAAACAAGGTTTGTTCAAGCACGACCTTTGCAATCGGCACAGAAGAGTGGTGGTGTATACATCCGTTAATGCCTCTGTGATTATTTCTAATATCAATATGGGAGACGATTCAGACAGTTGCGAGAGGAATTCTTCGGTTGAAGATGAAAAGTCAATGACCGCAGTCACTCAAAGAATGAGCTACAGCAAACGGAGGTGCTTTTTTCTGTGGGAACAATTCGCATCGCTGACGGTCTTGCCCAGCTTGAGATGCTACATGGCATTACTGCAAGACCAAAGGGCACGTTTCCTATGTCTGCTGCACATCTACAGCCGGTTTTGATGGGACAGTTGTCTCATGTACGCTTCTGTTAACTACCCTGACTGATGTATCTCAGCAGTCTTCATCTAAAGCAGTGATTAACATTTCCATAAACGGATAACAGTACAAAGCCTTAGTAGATACTGGAAGTTTAGAAAGTTATCTCTATCGACAAATGGCAGAGACCCTCTTAGTTCCTGTTCTGTCATCGAATGGACATGTGTCCATGGCCTCGAGTGTACTTAGTAGTCCTATTATTCGTATCTGTAGTGTCACCTTGAACTTGCAAAATCCTATTTATAAAAATGTTCGTCTATCTGTTCTCAATACACTCTGTTGTGATGTCATTCTTGGACATGATTTCATGGACAGACATGAATTCGTTTGTATTAACATCGGCCGCTCTGAAGTTGTCATGCACGTTTAAAACACAACCACAGTCTGTAGCCTCGCGTCGTCCTCAGTCGATCCGCCTCTCTTATTCTCAAATCTCATGGATGACTGCCACCATATCCCGACTAAATCAAGACACTACAACATGGCAAACAACGTGTTCATTGACAATGACACTAGGAGATTGCTCGGTGAGGGTATAATAGAGCAAATTTCGTTACCATAGAGAACACAGTTTTTAGTCACATCAAATGAGAGACATACGAAAAGACTAGAACTAGACTATTCCCAGACATTATTTCCGGTTATTGATACGCATCTATTACCGAGAATAGATGAACATATTTCCACAGTTGCTAAATACCATGTATTCAGTACCGTGGATCTTCAAAAGTGCATCCCATCAAATTCCTCTATAAGATCATGAGAAGATAATATAATACATCGTTTTTTGAGGCTAATGGACGTCTGTATCAATTTTGACGTGCTCCTTTCAGTGTCACTCATGTCGTAGATGCTTCCAATGGGTGATGCATAGATTTGTTGAAGAAAATAACTTGAAGAGAGTTTTTATGTACGTTTACAATATAACTTTTTGGTGATGAATCAGAAGCAACATGATGTGAATCGAACTAAGTATCTGAAAGTACCGCACAAATACTAGTTGATTTTCAATGAAGACAAATATGTGTATTCTGTTGAGAGACAGAACTTACTCAATTACACTATCAGTCATGGCTGTCTCAAGTCTGACCCGGATCACATGAAATCTCTTAGAGATCTTCCTGTATCATAGAGTTTAAGGGTCTGCAAAGAAATCCATAGGTATGTTCGCCTACTAAAGTCAGTGGATCCCAGTTCTCTAACAAAATCCCCCCTCTGGTGAATACACATTCGTTTGTGCCGAATGCTGAGGCCATTTCTGCGTTTGACCAACTTAAAGCTGATGTTGAGAATGCGAGTGTGCTGGCCATAGACGAGACTCAATCTTGTGTCATGATGCCTCATGGACACTCAATGGGACATGGTATTGCTTGGTGCTTTGCACTTGATTAGGAGTTTGTTATGCACTGTCACGAACTGTATACCTCATGAACGCGTTCTGACCTTTCATCGAGGCCTACGTATATTATGCAACCAGGGCCTGTTCTTTTGAAAAGACATGTTCGGTTAAGTAAATATGATCATATGGTTGAAGAAGTGGCGTTAAGTGAGGCTAATCTGTCCTATGGAAGGGAGACAACAATATCAGAGACCTGGCCCGTTTATGGTACATACGTGTGAAAGTGGTGACAGTAGCCAATGCTTGGAACCGACCAATGTGCCACATTCTGATATCACAGCTGACGAATTAAGAAATTTCGATTCCAACATTCCGAAAATCGATGATAATGTAGCTAAGAGTGATTCAGAGACAAACGCTCGCGCTGGTAGTTCTCATTGGCTAAGACGTTCTACACGAGCTAGCAAAAAGCTAGATCATCTTGGAATTGTGGCTTAATAGTGTTGAACATTGATGAATTGGCAGATATTAACTCGAAAAACTTGTTTGTGCATAAATTGTTTATTATTATTTCTGGACCACCACCTGGCCGACATACTTTTCTTTCTTTTAAGAGGCGCAAAATGTTGTGAAATTGCCATGGAATGGCTATTTATTCACCTATTTTGTTTCTTCGGGTAGCAGTTCAATAAATTGACATGTCCCCTTAGTTAGTTAGTTAGTTAGTTAGTTAGTTAGTTAGTTAGTTAGTTAGTTAGTTAGTTAGTTAGTTAGTTAGTTAGTTAGTTAGTTAGTTAGTTAATCAGTTAGTCAGTTAGTTAGTCTGCACCGGACAATAATAATTTAAAATTATTATGTTGATCTAGTTTGGCTGTTTCAAAGTAGATTCAAAATTCTCTTTATAGTTACCTTGAAATTGAGATTATGTGAATTCAGGCTTCAAAAGGTTAAAAGGTCATTTGCCTCATTATAGTATAATGGATATTCCGAATGGCAGGTTTCATTGCATTCTTACCTGCATCACCGCTATATCCAGAGCTTGTGAGTTGATAGCCTGTCAGGTCATCAGCGATAGAAATCTGACTGTACCTAGCATACGTGTCATTGCCCTCAAAGTCACTCATGTCCACGCGGAGTTCTTGAGGAGACATCGCTGTCAGTGCGTGCATATAGGATAGCCCTGCAGGATTGCAAACAATATGAAGGTCAAATGGCAAATAGTTAATTCACAAACAGTGAAGTGGAATCAAAACACTTTCTAAACACTAGATGGACTGCGTCGTACGTGTCGAGCCTTTTAATATTTCCCGCATATCGCGCACCATTTCTGGCAGTGTGGTGAAATAAGGATGTCTTAAAATAGTATACCCTACCGCCACCACACATACGCACGCACGCAGGCACGCATGCATGTGCGCGCGCACACACACGCACGCACGCACGCACGCACGCACGACGCACATCACTACCACCCCGTCCCGATGAATCAAATGTCTACTGAAAAACTAAAACATTCTTCTAATTCTTTAAAAGGAGACGAATCACATAGAAATAAACTCAGAAAGTCCAAACTACATAAAATATGTAAACAATTTGGAAATAATTTTCATTAAGATGGAGTCTGGATGCAGTGATACCTTATAATAATTCTGCAAAGTTTTATTGACATCGAATTTAAGCTCTTGATGAATTAAATTACCATTGAAAAAATTTAACATTTACTTAATTCTTGGTGCACGTCGAATGGCAGACGTCATTTGGATTACTATGTCGAGATCCGCGCTTGGCTATAGGCTCGACAATTACTTTCCGGTTGATGCAGATTGGATACGGTAATAGTATAGAACAATTCAGGTTTTGTTGATATCGGATAAGATCTTGATGAATTAAATACACATTTTAAACAGTAACGTTCTCCTGATTATGAAATACAGACTAAGTCCAAACCTTGTCAAAGGTATTGTGAAAAAATTAAAATTAATTTAATTATATTGCCGACTGAACGCAATGATGGCATAGAACACATCTGTAAAGTTTTATTGAGATCAAATACGCCATTAATGAATTGGATGTACATTCACAAACTTTAACATTCTTCTAATTCTTAGGGAGATAGACTAAGTCTAAACCATGAAAAAGAATGCGAAAAAGAATATTTCATTTTATTATAATATAGACCGGATACAATGCCGGTATTGAAGAAACATATGAAGTTTTAGTGAGATCGGATGAGACTGGATGAATTAAATGTACATTAAAAAACGTTAACATTTTTCCGCGCGCTGCATGCCACACCCCACATGCCACACGCATCCAAGTATTTTCACAAACAGTAGTCCATCTGAAGTTGATTCAATAAACTTTGTATACAAAGGTTATCATCATAGGGCAGGTCCTGCGTACTTTGAAAACGGTCGCAGTAGTTATAAAGAGTTCGACAGTCATATTCTTGTAGCAGCCTAAACAATAGAAGCTGGGCACGCAAGCACAGACACTCTTGCCTATAGTTCACAAACACACACTCATTCATCGTCATGCCATACGTTATCACCACTGACTGCTGTCTGTTCTCCGTTGATGTAAGCGTTGCTTTCTTAGGTTAGGCTATGCTTTAAGGGGAAATCTGTATATACTGCCCTCCACTGACAAAGGGGGGGGGGTAAGTAAAAAAAATTCAAAAATGAGATTTTGACACATCTTGCCTAATTTGGACCTGCTCTTTTCAATGGAACTATTGCCAACATAAATTATTTTTAGATTTTTAGTTATAAAATAATAAAATGATGTATGGCTTCCCCATCACAGACAATTACAATGACAAAAGGAAGTAACCGCATTTCCTTTGACAGAAGGAGGTATATTACACATACTCCCTTTTGTCATTGTAAATGCTGACCATACTTCCTTTTGTCAATGAAATATCTTCAGTCAAAGATATCTAATTTGCATATCAAAAGGGCATATGTCTACCTCATGTGTCATGCATGGTACTCTCACTGCATGTAACAAGTGCATAAAAAGGTATGGATTTGCACTATTGAGTACAGTCTGCTTGTAAACATATAAAATGGTTTGTTCAAAGTACATGATTTAATAATTTAAAGTCAGGTCTACAAACCAGATCCGCTATTAAATTAAAAAATTGGTCAGTTTTCCTAGAACTAGACTATAAGGCTACAGCTCCAGTTTACCATTCAAAATAAGATAATAAACAAAGTTATTATTATTATTATTATTATTATTATTATTATTATTATTATTATTATTATAGCGTAGAATGCAAAATATAAATAAATATCTTTGCAAATAGTATAAATAGTATGTCCGATGCTATGCTCTTTTAAATATAGAGTTAATATATAAAAGTATGTAAACAAAATAAAATGTGTGAAATTGTTAGCTCACCTGACCATACCGCCACATTTTTATGCATGGCCTGATTGAGCCACGTGGGACTCAGAATTCTCAATAGCATCGATTCCGTAAATGGTACTGGTAAATAAGACCCCCATGATAGATATCTACCGAATATCGACCTCATTACGCACGAAGGGAGATCCAGTACACTGAATCACTTATCATCGGCCAGGACCTGCCGCATAGTGATGTGACAATTGTGTACATGGCGAATGGAGATAAACCACCCTATCCCAGGTCAAAGATTTAGGGCTAATTGATTCCTAGATTTATTACCTAGACTGCCTACCTGTATTCGGTTTAGCTTGTTACTCGGTTTAACCCATCATTTGTTACCAGGTTCTAAAGATTTGATTCATAAATACCACGGAGATCATATTTTATACATAATCATGTTAGTTTAAGTATATTTCTCATTGTACGAAATATGGTTTACAACTTGGTAATAGCTAGTCTAAGACCTGGTTTAAAGCTTTAACCAAGTCTAGCTAAACCTCCTTATTGAATTCGGGCCATGATGTTTAAGTTTAGCCCACTTTAAATAATCATAGTTGTATTTTCACCTAAATTTCCTAATGAAATGTTTTTCTGTTAAAATTATGTAACGAAACTGTAAAATTAGTTGAGAATGTGACATTTTGTTTCTAAAAACACCTTTACGTCATGTATTTTTTATGTGAAAATAATGTAATGAAACCTTACAATTTTTTGAAAAATTGATCATTTGGTTTTGTTGTAGGAACACATTTACATATTGTTTTGTGTTAACTTGAAAATAAATTCTTGGACTCGAACGATTTTTTGTATTTTCAAACCTTAAACAATGGTATATATCTTTATTGTAAGAAGACACTGGCTACTGACCCCTCTTTTCATCTATCCCACTACGTTTCTTTAATTACAAAAGGGAGTAAATGTGAATTTACACTGACAAAAGGATGTAAAGTGTGATTACTCTGGAATTTGAACACTAGAAACACAGATATACAATGGCAAAAGGAAGTATGTCACTATAATTTGTTTAAAAGGAACCATTTCAGATTTTCTTTTAAATAATGGTAATCTTTAACACATATGTGTCGCTCTGATATAATTTTGACAGAAATGTGCTGGAAATTGACACAGGGCTATCCATAAATGCATTTTATTTATTTTCTCAATAAATGATTTCTTGGACATACTTCCGTTTGTCAATGTAGGGCAGTATATGCGTCGTACTAAAATTGGCATTGCCTATATGATAAGCAGAACCAAACATTATTTATTGCTTAATAAACAAACCGAATTTGCAGAGCATGAAAATGTTCTACATACTTTGCTCTATGCATAATGCATCTGATGATAATTTCCTGTCATGCTCGGATGACATCCAGAACAATCCCATTCACAATATTAACACGATTAGTTGCATCTATTGTCAGCCATACGCGACAGCATTCGCGACCCTTTTTCGTATAATATCGATGCAATTTCTAGCGACATGTCCTCCTGGTGTGTGGGGACGATGACAAACAACGTTCTTAGAAGGAATGCCATCATGGGGCAGTATCTTTCGCTAAGATTTTAAAATCATCTTTATCCAAAGATATATGCGATAGAAGACTTATATTAGTGCATGTAGCGAGTTAGTGAATGAACTATAATCCATCTGAGTATGACAGATTTGATACAGGTTCTAAAATGTATATTTACAGCACTAAATTAGTGGATAACCTTTCGGCAATAAGGGTTGAGTTGACTTTTTGCACTGCTCTCTGATTGAAGAATAATAAGAAACAGAATCGAAAGTGAACCATATCTTTCATACTGGGATTTATATAGGCAAAAATAGTGATGCGTACAGGTTTTACAATGCCTGCTTCATAATTTTCGATTTTATTTTATCATATATGGATTTATAGTGTCTATATATGATCCGAGAAAAGAGATAAACGTAATGTGATAAATGGGTATCTTAATCGTATTAAACAATTTATGAAAACTACAGGAACCTACCTAGCCAGTATTCTCCCGAAACATTGCCAAAACCTCTTTCATACATCCACCAGCTTCTATAGAAATCCACAGAGCCATCTAATCTTCTTTGGAACACCTGAAAGTGAAATCAATAATAATAATAATAATAATAATAATAATAATTTCACTTTTCCTAGGAAAGGGCTGCGACCAATACCACCACCGAGCCCTCACCCCTTCAACACCATCTCCGAGGTAACAACCTTCAGACTATCTCTATGCCGTCCCTAGATAACGCTATATCCACCCTGAAAATAACCGGCAGAAAACCAAGCTATCATAAAGATTCACAATGTTCTGGGAACCAACTTGATTTCAACTTCTATTATGCGACCATCCAAACACTTTCTGATACAAACCGACGTCTGGGACGTGCAGACCAACCAGGTATCCCAAATAATGTGCTTACCGTCCATCCACCACCATCTGTGGTCATGTCACAATACACAGACACCTGCGAGCATGACATCTGAAGAGGCTGTATGACATATACCCCGTTCGCAGAGAACCCTCTGTCCTTCCATTCCTGGCAGTTCCGTGGCTGACAGCAATCTGTTTAGAACACAATGAATACAGTGTCTATCATTATTATCCTATCCGAGAGTTTCATAGGAGTTGTAGTAAACCGTGCTTTAAACAGATAAATAATAATATTTATATCTGCGTTTATGTGGACCCTTAGAAGTTAGATTGCTGCCAAACGGTTGCTCGTAGGGCAGATTATACAATATACGTCCATTCCGCCATGCAACATATTTTATGATATAGCGGCAATTCAACATAGATGGAAGGAAAGTGACAATAAAATATTAATATAAAACACTTTCATCTATAGCTTAATAGTTTAAGAGTAAGATAAAGTCCGACATATACATACCAGCATTTGATATGGAAGAGAGGCCAAGCATCAACAACACAAATACGGCACATTTCCGCACCAACGAATGCTGCGAATCGTAGAACTGCATCTGAAACAAAATTAAAACAAGAGTTGCCATTTCACGCTGCAACAGCCCATAACAGAGTGTATGTGGTTGGATAACTTTTTAACACTTCCACATACGAAGTGACATGTAGTAAGGAATAGTGTGCTGAATATATTGAAACTGATTTAACTGGGAGATGTCCCTGCCTGTGACAGCAGAGCAACAGCTCCCAGTCAAATTTGTTTCAAAATATTCAAATTACTTATCGGAAAGCTTTATCATGCAATATCAGAGTGAACTTTATATTTCTAGCATTGAGCGACGGGGCACATTTTCTGGAATCATTCCTTTTAGTAAATTTTAGCTCTGTCAGCGATAGCTTTTTTAAATATTCCAAATTACCAATTTCACTAACCCAGTCCAAGTAACTTTTGAAGGTGTCTGCTGAAGCCTAAGATCGTGTTTGTGCGCGTAATAAAACTGAGTCTCAGTTTCTGCTCCGTCCCTGATGACACAAATTACCAGGCCGTACTTTGCCAATACTAGGCCGCATTGGCCCGGATTTGCTCCATTGCCAGCCTATTGACCTGCGTTGTCACAGGTATCTTGCTAATTTGCAATACCGTTACTAAATTTGATAAATAATTAAAATTCCCTTATCGTTCTAAGCCCAATAAGCCACCTGCAATCCCCCCCCCCTCCCATCCAGCTAATCTGCGGCCCATTGTGCTCCTCAACTGTATGCGGAAAATCTTATCCAATTGTGCTCAGAGACAAGTTCGTTGCCTTCACTGGATCCTGTGAAAGTGGATTTAAACGTGGACGCAGCTGCGCAGACATTGTATGGGCTCAAAGTATGCTTGTCTCAGTAGTCATGTCCAAGCACTGGGATTTCCACAACATGGGCATTGCCATGTTACGAGCCTCCGACACAATTAAATGTTCAAATAGCCAAGATGTACAGCACCAGGCCAGTTGCAATCAGGATGAGCTGCGACTAGTGAGACTACTGCTTGCGGACACAAAGCTGAGAGAGTATGAGTCATGACAGTGACGTCTGCAGATTTTTGGACACCAATTGACTCCCCACAGGGAGATGGTTTATCTCATCTGCTTTTTCCCTGTTACCTTACCGCTGCATTGAAATCCGTGCAGGAAAATTCCACAAGACCACCCCACCTCACCCACCCCACCACACCCATCCCAGTGTACATAGTGGGCATCGCACTGAAGATGGAATTTCCAACGATGCAATGTTCAAGATGTGTAATACCGCGCCGCTGTCTGTAAATGTCGCCCAGCAAAGATGGCCCATGTTTGGCCATGGGATAAACAAGCCAGAAGACACACGAGAACACAGAGCCGTGGAATTCTCCCTACTGGGAGCCAGCAAATGCAAAGCTAGGAGAGGACGTCGTTGCATAAATCTGCTAAGCGTGCTACGAGGTGACCTCCAGAAAGCATGAATCTGTACACTCAGATCGAGAATGGACCTGGTGAAGGTAAAGATTTTTGTTGAAGACAAAACAGAGTGGTCAAATGCGAAGAAGGACTGATTGCAGCTGTATGATGTTTCTACTGGTACAGCCGTAGAATACAGTAATACTAATATAATGCTATCTTACCTTAATACTCCGAGGTGGCAGAATCTGCTATGCTCGTTATTGCCTTCAAAGTACTTATACTTGCCTGTCACCCATAACAGTGTCTTATATAGGGAGCAGAATGATTACGTTGGCCAATATATTAATTGTGGTTAATCCCACATCCTGACGACCTGAATTCATTTCTCCGTCATGCGGGGGATTATAGGCTATTGAAATCAAAACACATCCTGTTTATCCTTTCTATGATTTCGTGGAATATAGAACGTATCCCCAATAGTATGGCGGCGATCTCTGATAAATTATGCTTATATAGAAAGCTTATACTCAATAAAGAAAGCGTAGATTATTACGAGGCTGTCCGTGATATTGCACCCCAGACTGGTACATGGTATTTATCCATTGCGGGTTATGCCATCTGACCACTGCAGAGGCTGTATTGGCTGGCTTGACCATTAAAGTATGACGTTGAAAGAAGAGGGTGTAATTTCACTACCGGAAGCGTCATGCTATATAAAATGAAACTCTAGCCATTTGTTAGTTGTGCATGTGTGTTTATTAATATACACATATCCGTGTTATTGATACGTGGATACATGTGTGCGCCCTATAAAGAACACAAGGGATCATTTTGAAAACTGCCGTGATGCGGCCTACACACTGGTTTATCAACATTGGCATGGACTTTCGCGCAAGCAAACTATTACCAGAACGTTTGTGTGTGAGTAGCATATATTCAAACACATGAGATGTGTGTGATCAAGTGTAGCCTACCAACAACTGCTATCGGTTTCCCACAACTGCGATCTATGGGATCAGGGACAGCCTACTGACACCTGTGATTCAGCGAGGGGTCTACCAACACCTGTGATTTCTAGAATATGTGTTAGTCTAACCACACCTGCGATTTCTGACATAATTGGTAGCCTACCCACAACTGCAATCTTTGGGATCAGGGGTAGACTCCCAACAGCTGTAATTTCTTAGGTCGGGGTTAGCCTACCTATACCTGTGGGTCAGGGGTAGCCTACCCACGGCTGCGGTTTCTCGGATCAGGTGTAGCCTACCCATACATGCGATTTCTGGAATAAGGTGTAGTCTAACTACTCCTGCGATTTCTTCCATAAGGGATAGTCTACCTACAACCGCAATTCCTGGGATCAGGTGTAGCCTACATACACAAGGCTACACGACTGCAATTTATGGAACCAGGAGTAGCCCACCAATGCCTGCAATTTCTGGAATAAGAGGTAATCTAACCACACCTGCAGTTTCTGGAATAAGTGCGAGCATATACCCACCACATCAAGTTCTAGCATGAGGGATAGCATACCAACAGCTGTAACTTCTTAGGTCTGGGTTAGCCTACATACACATGTGGTTTCAGGGGTAGCCTACACACGGCAGCGGTTTCTCTGATCAGGTGTAGCCTACACACACACACGGTTTCTTAGATTAGGGGTAACTAACCCACATCCACGATCTCTGAGATCAGTCAGCGTCATAGCCTATCCAGTAGCCTCACAGAAAATTTTGAAACCGAAATGCTCTCAAATGCAATTTCTCGTAATCCGAAGAGTCATAAAAACATAATAGAGGATCCATTTTTAGCAATGTCACGTCCATTTCCAACTAACCTCCGCCGCCTTTGTACGCCTCATGGAATCGATTTATTTACCCTTAACTATGAATGCCCAGAATTTCAATTTCAAGGTAATTATGCAGGTAAGCTATAGGCGGAATATTTTGAAACTGATTTTACTGCTATGGACACATAAACGTGTAACACAAATCAGAATAAATTACTCGGTACATCAATACCCGTGCGCTACCGAAGCAGATCATCAGAAACATCGGTTACGGTCTACTGGTTTGTGATAACGACTGCCTACGCTTATTGGCCTAAATCTCATATCTCGACGAGGACACACAGGACAAAGATGCGGCTTATTATTTCGACAAGACGTATTTATTAATCCTTTCATCTAGGACAAAATCTGCCAAAAAACAGTCTCTCTGGCTGGCTTAAGGAATGTACATTTGCAGGACAATATATTAATATTTTTGAAAATTTACCAATGGAATGACTGGCTCGATAACCGAGTCTTTCCATTGGAAAATTTAAAAAAAACAGTCTTCTCTTCGCCTGCAAATACACATTCAATAAGCAAATATATTGATTTTCTTGACCAAATTAAGGCATTAAGGGTTAGGTATTTTCTTAATGTTCGCCTCGGGAATCTGTTCATTCGTATAGTGATAGCTGGGTTTCGTACTATAAAACGTTTAAGATAACAACAAACTGCGTTCAGTGGGGAATAAATAAGTCAGCCAAACCGACCTCAACCACCGCCGCCGCCGCCGCCGCGACCATCACCACCAACATCACCACAACCCCACCCACCAAACCCTACTCAACCAACACGTACCCGCCGTTGATTATCCTTCCCTTAGTCACCGTTTCAGTGAGAAAAAACGATAACCGAGCCAGTCATTCCAGTGGTAGATTTTCAAGAGTGGGTTTCTCGTGGCCTGCAAATGGGCATTCAATAAGTAAACATTACGATCTTTTGAAGAAATATAGTTATTAAAGGGTTAGTAGCTAATGTATATCAGTACCTTTAATTTCATGCAAGTTCGAAACATTCAAACACACGCATTAGTAACTTGTCAACCGGATGTCAAAGTGATTATGTTTATTATTGCCACATTGTCATTATACGTTCTGATGTCTATTCATAAATGCATTAAGTACACCTTTATGTAGGCCTAAATGAACCTGTAAACTTCGCGTTTATGTATTTATATATTATAAATTTATATATTTACATTGACGTGCGTGCGTGCGTGCGTGCGTGCGTGCGTGCCTGCCTGCCTGCCTGCCTGCCTGCCTGCCTGCCTGCGTGCGTGCGTGCGTGCGTGCGTGCGTGCGTGCGTGCGTGCGTGCGTGCGTGCGTGCGCGCGCGCGTGCGTGCGTGCGCGCGTGCGTGTGTGTGTGTGTGTATGCAAGCATTTATGTAAGTGAATGTATGTGTCTTATGTATGTGCGTGTGCGTGTGCGTGTGTGCGCGTATGACGATGGGAGGGTATGCGCGTGTGCGTGTGCGTGCGTGCGTGCGTGTGTGCGTGCGTGCGTGCGTGCGTGTGCGTGCGTGCCTGCCCGTGTGTGCGTGCGTGCCCGTGCGTGTGTGCGTGCGTGTGTACGTGCGTGTGTGCGCGCGCATGTGTGTGTGCGTGTGCGTGTGCATGCACGTACGTGTGTTTGAGTCTGTACATACATATGTTTTCCTAGTTATGCGCCAATAATAATTGTACCGCTGTACACTCAAGGACCGATGGTCTATTGTGGAAATAAACTACTACTATCATATGTAATAGGTGTGTGATGCATGGCATCTTTGAATGAAATCAGGCATGTATAGTGATCGTGGCTGGATGAGTGGAATTGTGAATTTGGAAAAACATCCATAAAATTAAACGTCCCTTGTAGTGATGTAAGGCGCAACTGGAAAGTATGGAATGGTTGTTAATCCTCTAAATGTGTGCTTCTGGTCATTACGAGTAGCCATGATTGGAAGGGCTGAGAAAGAGAAGCATTTGTAAACTAGTAGTAAGTGACTTACATGACTACATATGGGAAATAATCAACTAACCCATGCTGTGCACCTAACATCTAAATATTCCTTGTCAAAGCGCATTCTCTATTTTCACAAACATAATTACTAAATGTACAGTTGAATGTCGCTCAAGTTAAATAATGACGTCACAATCCCTTACATTATAACTAACAATCTTCGCTTATACGAAGATGGAAAGGTGTTCAGGCGTCAATATTCCATCACACACCATTAAATACGCGAAACAGCTCAATAATTTATTTTAATAATTTCACAAATTTTGAAGGACCGAGCAATGGAAAGATACGATCTGGGAATCCAGCAACTAACGTCACAATCAAATAGGTCACTTGCTCGCTAATGTCATAAGCAATATGACGTATGTATGCAATTGGAAATTCCCGTAACGAAGTGTCCAAATTGTGTGTATTTGATGAATTTACAATTGTACGAACATTCCACCGAATATTTTGAAACTAATCTGAGTTGGAGTTGTTGTTGCCATAGGGAGCAACAACTCACACTCAAATAAATTCCAAAAATATTCAACAGGGTACCTATATAATTACTTTAAACTTTGGATTCTGGGAATTCAGGTTTTAAAACTACAAATCTATTTCAATACGCGTGAAAAAGTGTGCTGGGCTTAATTAGTAATGGGCGGGACATATCTAGAAATGGACCCCTGCAGTGTACAGATGGAAGGCTTACTCTCACTTTGACATGGATATTTCTGCTGATAAACTTGATTTGTCGGTAAATACGTCTACTTTTCTTTACTTCTCAGTCTTCTGATCTGCCAGCATATCAATGTAGCAATGGATGAATCCAGTTTTAGCTATGCCCCGCCCATCTCTAGTTAAGCCCGACCCACGTTTCGCCCGTCTTTAAACCGATCGATCCCTACACTCCCTGAATCACTATTTCCAGAAAGCTATACAGGTAATCTGTTGAATATTTTGAAACTAATTTGACTGGTTGATGTTGCTGGCTAAGGCAGAATGTTTATTTAATGGTAAAGACATACAATTCGTACAGGTTGACAAACAATTAGCGTTTACGACGAACTTAATGGACCTTTCCATTTTTAGTTATGGCCCGCCCATCACTAGCTAAGCTCCAGCCACACCTCGCCGTGGTGGGATTGATCGATCTACGAATGCCCTAACTATCAATTTCCTGAAAACTATACAGGGAAGCCGTTGAATATTTTGTAATTAATTCGACTGGGTGCTGTTGCTGCCTATGGCATCACAACAGCGCTCAGTCAAATTAATTTTAAAATATTCAACAGAATATTTACTAAATAGTAAAAGCAAACAATTTCTACAACAACGCATAGACCGTCTTCAAATATGCGTTCATGACTTCCTTACAGCATCGTCGTAAACATGAGCGTGTCGCCCGTAAATCCAAACTTCAGCTCCATCGCCAAGTATATGCAAGTCAAGTTCGTCTCGTAAGTGATATGATACTAGCAAAGCGATCGTATTACTCCACGTTAGTATCTGAACATGTATCCAACCAGGGAAAGCTGTTCAGCATCTTCAGCGACCTACTTCACAAGGACAAAAGTAAGAGCAATCTCCCACAACACACTGACCCAACTGAGCTAGCATACAAGTTTGCGAACTTCTTTTCGGAGAAAATTGGTTTAATTCGTGACTGCATTTTAAATCACCAAAACTACTCACCGCTAATTAGTTGTCGCACCGCCCTTAACTTAAAATGTACCATGACAGAATTTAAACCGGCTTGCTCTGAAGAAGTATCGACAATAATTCGCAAATCGTCTCGAGCATCCTGTTCACTAGATCCGATACCAACAAATATTGTTAAGGGTTGTGTTGATGAATTATTGCCTACGATACTCAAAATCATTACTTTGTCCTTAACAAGTGGCAATGTCCCTGACCTGTTCAAAACTGCAAACGTGATTCCGTTACTAAAAAGACATCACTAGACCAAAATGTGCTTGGAAACTACAGACCTGTTTCAAATTTACCTTTCCTGTCAAAAGTATTAGAACGAGTTGTCGCCAAGCAGCTCAATGATCACTTAGTAAGAAATAATCTTCTGGAACCTTTTCAAAGCGCATACCGCGAACTTCACAGCACTGAGACAGCCCTACTACGCGTACAAAATGATGTCTTATGTTCCATGGATGAACGCAAGTGTGTTTTACTAGTTCTCCTGGATTTGTCTGCCGCATTTGACACTATAGACAACGATGTCATGTTATCTAGATTAGCAGAACTGGGCATTTTAGACACTTCTCTTGCTTGGTTTTCATCATATCTCAGAAAACGCCATCAAATGATCATTGTGAATAATATCAAATCAGAGGAACATGAATTAACATCAGGTGTGCCACAGGGGTCGGTCCTGGGACCGATCCTTTTTACAATCTATACAGCACCCATTGGAGTGTTATTGCAGTCTTATGGCATAAGTTACCATTTCTACGCTGACGATACACAGCTATATCTCGCATTCTATGCAAATGACCAGGTGAATGCTCGTGAGCGTGTTGAAGACTGTGTTCGTGACATTAAACTATGGATGTTAAGCAACTTATTGCAGTTGAATGATAAGAAAACTGAAATTCTGTTAATAACTTCACCGCACCTAAGACATAAGGTTGACATCACCAGTGTGCACATTGGGGAGGCTGACGCATCTTTCAGTGCAAGTGCCCGTAACATAGGCGTAACATTTGACAATTCCCTATCGATGGAAGCTCATGTTACCACTGTCTGCCGTTCCATATTCATGAACATTCGGAACATTAGCAAAATTTGCAGCTTCCTGGATGAAAAGGCGGTCAAAACTCTCGTACATGCTACCATCACGTCACGCCTGGACTACTGTAACTCTCTGTTAATAGGCATACCATCTAGCCAATTAGATCGTTTACAGAGAGCGCAGAATGCAGCAGCTAGACTGATTACACACACCAAAAGATTCGATCATATCACACCTGTCCTATTGGAGCTGCACTGGTTGCCTATAAGACAACGTATATGGTACAAGGTGGCTTTGTTGGTGTTCAAGTGCCTACATGATCTGGCCCCACCGTACTTAAAATCCTTAATCCAGCAAAGAGCAGCACCAAGGTGTCTTAGGTCTAGCACACAATTACTATGTACCATACCAAAATCAATCTTAACTACTGGAGATCGTGCATTTTCTCGAGCCGGTCCGCGATTCTGGAACTCTCTTCCACCTGAAATTAGAAACTGCTCTAAAATTGACTCATTTAAATCACTACTAAAAACATATCTTTTCCAAAGAGCATTCTAAATTTTGTAAAGTGATTTTGAGCAATTCAGTTTGGAATTGGCGCTATATAAATCCGACATACATACATACATACATACATACTTATCGACGTCATTCATGACGTCATTCATTATGATGTCATTCTATACATCACGTAGTTGACTATGACGTCATATGATGGATACTCTATAAAGGTGAATTACGTCATTCATGACGTGATTGACTATGACGTTAGCCTACGGGTGATGTAGTTGAGTATGTTGCTGCCTATTGCAGCCTATGTCGCAACAACAACCAATCCAGATCAGATTAGTCTCGAAATATTCAACAGAATATAATAAAGAAAAATTAATTAACTCTCAGGGATGTAGATATTGTTTGAGTGTAGCTACCGTGACCATCTCGGTCACTTCAACAGCACTAACTGACGGTCGGTCGCTAGCTCCGTCACTCTCGTCAGTTCGTGTTGAGTCACGTGACAGCATTGATTGATAAACCGCTGGTACACGGTCGCTCTCGCCTCGGTTCATTATTGGTTGGTGTTTGTAAATAAATCCGAGACCAACAGTTTTGGAAATATTCAGCAGAATGTTTATTAAATTGTAAATTCATCAAAACCATGTAATTCAGACACTTTCCTAACCGACCATTGTCTTTTTCATTCCCGGTCTATGTAATTTGGATTGTGACGTCAGATTCTTGGGTAACAGATTGGAACTCTCTATTGTAACGACGGGAGCATGGAATAATGAATAAATAGCACATGTGTTTTCATTGTGCGTCACTCTTCTCAATATAGTGATCTTTTTCTATCTATGCCCCGCCCATTTCTAGCTAAGCTCCTCCCACTTTTTGCGGGTTATGGAATCGATTTCTCTACCTTGAACCCTGGATCATCAGAATCCCATTTTCAAGGTAACCGTACAGTAACCTGTTTGAATATTTTAAAGATAATTTAACTGGGTGTTGTTGCCTATGGCAGAAACAGCGTCCAGTCAAATTAGCTTCAAAATATTCAACAAAACCTTTACTAGATAGTAAATCCATCAAAGACTTACATTTGACAGGCTTATCAATGTTCATGACATGGTTAGATACGTCATTCATTATGTATTTTTATTGTGATGTCAGCCTACATGTGACGTCGTTGATTATGACGCCATGTATTTGAGTGACAGATCCGATCCATCCCTTAGAACACGGATACTTGTTGTGAGTACCACTGCCACGACAACTGCCACCACGCACCACGACAACGAGAGACGTCATGTGCTGAAGGAGTTTCCAATTCACTAACGAATCCCCATAATTTACATTTCCAGAGTATCCATCTATCATCTGCCGTCATATGACATCATAATCATCTAAACGGAATGTAGGATGACCTCATAAAAGTTTCTATTTGGCCAGTCTTTAACTCTTAATAATCCAACACGTTGTACGAATTGTATGTCTTTACTTTTTAATAAACATTCTGTTGAATATTTTGAAACTAATTTCACTGGGCGCTGTTGTTGCTATAGGCAACAATAGCGCCCAGTCAAAGTAATTTCAAAATATTCAACAGCTAACCTGTATAGTTTTCTGGAAATTGATAGTCAGGGAGTTCAGAGATCTATCGATCCCAACACTGACGTGTTGTGGGTGTAGCTTCGATTGAGATGGGCGCGGCAGAGCTAAAAGTGGAAAGGTCCATTCGATTAGCTTAATATTTCCATGAAGTGAATTATATATTACTTATGACAATAATAATCACATAGAGGACACTAGCACATACATGTTGAGTAGTGAAGCATTGCTATACAACAATGGACCTTTCCAGATTATGCATCCATCATATGACGTCATAATCAACTACGTGACATGTAGGATGACATCATGACTGACGTAGATAAGTAGGTAATGAAAACGGACTAAACATTGTTGTACGAATTGTATGTCTTTGATATTTAATAAATAAGATATTGAATATTTTAAAACTAATTAGACTTGGCTGGCGCTGTTGCTGCCATAGGCATTTTAGTTTCAAAGTATTAAAAAACTTACCTGTATAGTTTTCTGGAAATTTATAGTTAGTGTGTTCGAGGATTGATCGATCACAACACAGCGTGAGCATGGATGGAGCCTAGTCAAGTTTATCATATGGTTCACTAGGATAGTTTATCACATGGTACAATAGGAAAGTTTATCTCATGGTTCAATAGTAAGTTTATCACATGGTTCAATAGGAAATTTCTCACATGGTTCAATAGGAAAGTTTATCACATGGTTCACTAGGAAAGTTTATCGCATGGTTCAATAGAATGTTGATCACATGGTTCAATATTAAGCTTATCACATGGTTCAATAGGAAAGTTTACCACATGGTTCACTAGGAAAGTTTATCACATGGTTCACTAAGAAAGTTTATTACATGGGTCACTAGGACAGTTTATCACATGGTTCACTAAGAAAGTTTATTACATGGTTCACTGGGACAGTTTATTGCATGGCATCGTTCACTGGAACAGTTTATCATATGGTTCAATGGGACAGTTTATCACATCGGTCACTGGGACAGTTTATCACATGGTTCACTAGGACAGTTTATCATATGGTTCTCGGCGAAAGTTTATCACATGGTACACCAGGAAAGTTTATCCTATGGCTACAGTAGACCTGTTTATCACACGGTTCACTAGGAAAGTTTATCACGTGGTTCACTACGAGAGTTTATCACATGGCTCACCAGAACAGTTTATCACATGGTTCACTAGGACAGTCTATCACATGGTTCAATAGGAAGGTTTATCACGGGGTTCACTGGGACAGTATATTACCTGGTTAACTAGGACAGTTTATCATATGGTTCACTGGGACAGTTTATTACATGGTTCACTGGGACAGTTTATTACATAGTTCACTGGGACAGTTTATCACATTGTTCACTGGGACAGTATATCACATGGTTCACTGGGACAGTTTATTACATGGTTCACTGGGACAGTTTATTACATGGTCCACTAGGACAGTTTATTACATGGTTCACTGGTCACTGGGACTGTTTTTCACATGGTTCACTAGGACAGTTTATCACATTGTTCACTGGGACAGTTTATTACATGATTCACTGGGACAGTTTATCATATGATTCACTAGGACAGTTTATCATATGGTTCACTGGGCCTGTTTTTCACATGGTTCACTAGGACAGTATATCACATTGTTCACTCGGACAGTTTATTACATGGTTCACTGGGACAGTTTATCATATGATTCACTAGGACAGTTTATCATATGGTACACTTGGACTGTTTTTCACATGGTTCACTGGGACAATTTATCATATGGTTCACTAGGACAGTTTATCACATGGTTCACTCGGAAGGTTTATCACGTGGTTCACTAAGGAAGTTTATCACGTGGTTCACTGGGATACGGATAGTTTATTATATCGTTCTCTAGGACAGTTTATCACATGGTTCACTGGGATACGGATAGTTTATTACATGGTTCTCTGGGACAGTTTATCATATGGTTCACTGGGACAGTTTATCACCTGGTTCACTGGGATAGTTTATCACATGGTTCACTTGGACAGTTTATCACATGGTTCACTAGGACAGTTTATCATATGTTTCACTAGGAAAGTTTATCACGAGGTTCACTGGGACAGTTTATTACACGGTTCACTGGGACAGTTTATCACATGGTTCAATGGGAAAGTTTATCACATGGTCCACTAGGACAGTTTATCATATGGTTCACTGGGACAATTTATCATATGGTTCACTGGGACAGTTTATCACATGGTTCACTAGGAAAGTTTATCATATGGTTCACAGGGACAGTTTATCATATGTTCGACTAGGACTGTTTATCATATTGTTCACTTGAACAGTTTATCACATGGTCCATTAGGATAGTTTATCATATTGTTTACTAGAACAGTTTATCACCTGCTCCACTAGGATAGTTTATCATATTGTTCAGTAGAACAGGTTATCACATGGTTCACTAGAACAGGTTATCACATGGTTCACTAGAACAGTTTATCACATGGTTCACTAGAACAGGTTATCACATGGTTTACTAGGACAGTTTATCACATGGATGTATTAACTATGGCCATCGGTCTATTAAAATATCGCGATACATTGCCCATCTGGATGATGCAAACTTCTGGTCTGGCCCACGGAGAGGAGACATACTAAGTATGTATTCCCAATATTTGTTGCAACGGCTGCAAAGATATGTCATGTGATATTGTGTTTATGCACATAAACACTAATAGTCTACATGTGGTTGCGTAACCGGAAACAAGCTACGTCTGGATAACAAACTGCCGGATTTCAAGTGCTATATAAGGCTGGGATTAAATGTTATCGGAAGCAAATAGCATCAGAATAATCCAGGTTTGCAAGAAATTCTATTCACGCTAGGATGATTGAACAATAATGAGAATGAAACCAGAATCTAATTAACCAACATGACCTTTAAATAAGTCAACTCTTAAATACCCAATGTCTAATTTTCAAATCAGCATTATAGGCACGCTGCTTACTATATTGATTACAGTCTGCCAAAGATAGCATTGGATCCAGGTGTAAAGAAAACCACACCTTATCTTATACTAAACTTTCAGGTGATAGAATTTGTCACACAAAATCCGTCCCTGGCATTTTTTATTTTTTACATGCCGACAACGAAAGCTATTCAGGCTTTAGTAACTCAATGTTCTCTCCACAACAAATCGTGGGTCTCATGATTTACTTTCAACCAATCAGAAAAAACTTAGCGTGTCTACCTCGATATATGTTCAATCCTCTCAGTCATAGAGGTGCCATCTATAGTATGGCCATGCGGGTAAATTGTCAAATATTTTGAAATTAATTTGACGGGAAGGCAGAAACAACTTCCAGTTAAATTAGTTTCAAAATATTTTTCAAGATGATTATTATATAATAAATAATGTAAATAATTGCCACGTACATGACATCAAACATTATCGCTTAAGGAGACAAAGTGGTGGCAATCACCGTTCAACATTTACGCAGAAGATGAAATTAAGAATGTGACATGATATGAATGATATGGATTGTATAAACCATAACCTATCGGAGCAATACAACGTTTGAGATGAGAATAGCATCCATTTAAATCATTCCAAGATATTAATTTCCTCTTTATGTATTCCGTCTGAGGCGGTGTGTTGAACAGCTAAAGCAAATAACCTGATTCACAGCTCCAGCTGGTTATCTGAAATGTTGGCAGAAATAACTTTTCAAGATGCAATATTAAGTTCTATGTAAATATCTCTAATGGAACCGCATTTTACCTGGATTAAACACTAATGCCTTGTATTGGTTTTGCTAATATAGAGCTACAGTATGGAAATACAATACGTCTGAAGACCACGTGCACTTATTTCGCTCTAAAATGTTTATTTCGAAACACGTTGTATTATTTATTGGAACAGAAATCAAACCATCATAAACATGTGCGCATCTAGTATGTAGGACTGAAATTGGTATTACATTAAAAACTAAATTCCACTCTTAGAATGTTAGTTTACCATTTTGTGGTATTTGGTTCTAACGTTGAATACAAAAGTCGTGCCGTGTTACTACGGAATACACGTTCTACATATAATATTACCATAGCCATTCCTCTGGACGAGATTTCGTTACCTCCGGATGGGCAGAATGCACACACAGCCTTGGGAACAATAGCTCTGGAATGAGGTTCTTCAGTTCGAGTCAGCGTGATCAGAGCACTAAAGTCATCCCTCCATTTTAGAGGGCTTGCCAGTTATCATATCTAAACATAGATACATGGATGACTCAAATTGCACACGGCTACCGGACGTTGGCTTGCACATTGGGGAATATGTTTATCTGGTAATTGTGTTTATACTGGCTTTCATTGGCAACACAATAGTCATTGGCACTGTTTATAAAAGAAGAATTTTGCATACATTTTCGTGGTATTTAGTTGCTAATTTGAGTGTTGCAGACTTACTAATAACAGTTACATTGCTCCCTATTGATTTTCTATCAGACTCTGAAGTGCCACTACATCCGGGTTTCCCCAGTTCGCGGGTACCTTGACATATTCCTTGAATCGACAGAGTTGTATATTTTGCTGACGATTAGCATAGACCGCTACTTGGCTTGTGTCCGGCCGTTAGATTACAACCGTCTTATGACGCGTAAATGCTTCCGTATAATGGTCGCATCCTGTTGGATCCTTGGAGCGTGCGTTGCAAATACACCCTTTATAGGTGTAGGAGCGTATGTATATTCAGATCACTTAGGATGCTGCAAGCGGGAATATTCAGAACAAAGTGAAACATTGATTGGTATTATTATTATGGACATTTTGTTATGTTATTCAATCTTAATAGTCAACGGATTTACAAGGAATGCAAGCGAGTACCAGCCACCTGGACAATGGATGAACAGGGTAATATTAGCATTAGTGTACCAAGGAACAGGAAGGCCTTACGAACGATGACCATAATAAATGGTATTTTTGTTGTACTCTATATTCCTATCGAAATCATGAAATACTGCCTAGCATTTATCGAGGATAGTCCGCCGATTACCTTGATACGCGTTGATCAGATAATACAATTGATATATCATATACATTTTTTCGCAAATCCCTTCTTTTATGGATTTTATAATACTCTGTTCCGTTATGAGTTTTTGAAGTTGTTCAGAAGACGATGACATTTTGAACTATCCAATTCATGAATCCATTTTCTCAATCAATCATATGACGTCTTAATCAACTATGTGACGTGTAGGATGACGTCATAATTATTACGTCATTAATGATTCGATTTAGTCCGTCCTAAACACTTAAAAGTCCGACACATTGTACGAATTGTATATCTTTACTATTTAATAAACATTATGTTGACTATTTTGAAACTAATTTGACTGGGTGCTGTTGCTGCCATAAGCAGCAACAGCTCCCAGTCACATTAATTTCAAAATATTCAACAGCCTACATGTATAGGTTTCTGGAAATTGATAGTCAAGTGGTTCAGGGATCGATCGATCCCAACACGAGCGAGGTGTCGGTGGAGCTTAGCCAGAAATTGGCGGGACATGACAAAAACTGGAAAGGTCCAACGGTTAAGTAGTCCATGGCTACTTGCGCGATTGATCCCATTGAGGCGATAATGTTTAGCGCATATGACCATAGCGCATGGTCTGAAATTCTGTGCAATGGTTTTTCGCTACATTGGTAGTATACATACCAGTTTGTGACACCAGCTAAGATTGTAGCTCTAAACGGGATAGCATTCAGCATATTACACGTTACTTCACCTTGTTGACGTGCGATTGATGAAGGAGTCGCCACTTTCTGCAAAGCCCCCATGCCGAGGTGATGTTTATGGAAGGCCAAAACGATCATAACGCGTAGTCTTTATGCGTTATCTAGCCTGGCTTACGCGTTATCCAGCCTGGCGTCCGCATTATCCAACCTGGCTTACACGTAGCCTGGCTTACGCATTAGCCAGGGAACAAATTAAATTCCATTCTCGCTAATGCGTAAGCCATGGTTGTTAATGCATAAGCCAGGCTGGTTAACGCGTAAGCCAGGCTGGTTAACGAGTACGCGATGCTGGTTAGCACGTAAGCCAGGTTGGTAAATGTGTAAGCCAGGCTGGTTAAACCGTAAGCCAGGCTGGTTAACGCGTAAGCCAGAGCAATCCTGGCTCACGCGTTAGCAAGAACGGAATTTGATTGGTTCCCTGGCTAACGTGTAACTCAGGCTGGGTAACGTGTATACCAGGCTGGATAATGTGTAAGCCAGGCTGGATAACGCGTACCCCAGCCTGGCTAACGCGTAAGGAATATGAGTTATGACCGTTTTGGCGTTCCATAGACGTACGTCAACACGCTATATCTATAATAAACACCAATTCACGCCTTGTCGAATATCTGGCAAGTGTCAGCAAGATGAACTCATCTCTTAGGACCATTGTACTGATAACATTACATAACCATGATTCCGTGACAAGCCAAGGACCTATAAGCAATGTGAATCTTCTGAATTATTACAGCAACCCAAAGAAATTTGTTTCAAAATATTCAGCAGAATGTTTATTAAATAGTAAATCCATCAAAGACATACAACTCGTACGTCTGCCGGACTATTCCAACTTCCTGACGGAGTGTTCTCTGTCAATTATAATTGTGACGTCAGCCCACACGTGACGTAATTAATTATGACGTAATATACGTGAGTAACAGATCAGATTCATCCATTATATATTAAGCATATCTGGATTTCTGCCAAAGATGATATTCAATCTGAATTCGTCTTGTTACATTTAGAATTCCAATGACAATAATTCGCAAAGTCAAATTCCTAGCTTGGCATGGTATCAGTAAGACGGATACAGAGGATAAATAATGCGGCTCTATAATTTATGCAGAATAAACATGTATTTTAATCATAAGCTGGTTTTCGAAGTGCTTGCCTTAGTTTTCTATGATATCTTCCAGTGTGACAGTATATATACCTAATACAAAGTGTACGTGTACGTAATGAACGACCAGAAATGCTTTAATTATAAATATTGTATTGCATTGTATGAAAGCCAGGCAAATTGGAAGGCCCGTCTCTTTGCCCTATGGATGTAGATTTATCGATCCATGGATAAACCAGCTAATAACGCCCATTGTAATACGTACCTTTGGTACATGTTACATTGGGCGTCATTAGGTGGTTTGTCCATAGAGCTAGAGATCTTTACCGAGTTCACTAATGACGAGAGGTCATTAAAGACGGATGGTCACTAATGACGGGTGGTCACTAAAGACGAGTGGTCACTAAAGACGAGTGGTCAATAAAGGCGGTGGTCAATTGGTGTCGGTTAATTTGTGTAACAGGAAATGTTAGTCTGGAAAACAAGATGGTTACTTGTAATCTACCTGCGTTAAGCTGCCTTAGTAAAGTTATGGAAAGATGCATTTTTAAGCATACATACAACTACATAAAAGATTTTATAACACCATACCAGTCAGGTTTTCTCCCCCTCTCATTCGACTGTATATCAATTATTAGATATCTACAGTGCTATGGTGCAGGCTCTTGATGAACAAAAAGAAGTCATGTTTTTATTTTTCGACATTTCGAAGGCATGTGACAGAGTCTGGCACTGCGGTCTGATACATAAATTAGAACAATATGGAAATTCAGGAAATCTCCTTGCTTGGTTCAAGGATTATCTCTCTATGAGAAACCAAAAGGTAGTTCTAAGTGGAATTGAATCCCCCCTCCTCTCGGTAAAGGCTGGTGTACCACAAAGTTCGGTCCTTGGGCCCTTGCTATTCTTAGTCTTTATCAATGACTTACTAGTCTGAGACTATTTGCTGACGACACCTGTCTTTACGTGATATCAGACAACCTCGAGGCTCATATTCTAACAATCAACCATGACCTTGAAGCGATATCTCAATGGTCAACAACTTGGCTCGTGGAATTTAACTCCTCCAAAACAGCCTCTTTATTTATATCCCTACGCCATCAGCCAACAGGTTTCCCTATACATTTTAAAGGCTCTGATGTCCAACCATCTGTCTCGCACAAGCACATTGGTATAACGTTTAGCAATAAAAATCACTGGCTTGAACATGTTGAAAACGTGATAGCAAGGGCCCAACGTACAGTCTCGCTACTAAAGGGTCTTAAATATAATGTTGATAGAGACTCCCTCGAAATAATGTACAAGAGCTTTGCTAGACCACTTCTAGAGTATGCAAACCCCGTCTAGGATAACATACAACAACACCGCGTAGCAAGACTAGAAAACATTCAAAAGGATGCCCTAAGGGCTGTAAGTGGCCTCACATGCAGCGCCAGAAATGAGGACCTCTACATCGAAACTGGCACCGAAACACTTTCTGAAAGACGCGAAATGCAGAAACTTGTACTACCATACAAAATAATTAACGGGATGACCTGTGACACTTTATCTAGCTATCTCCGGCCCCTTGAAAGAGCAAACCCGTATCATATCCGTAATCAATTAATGTACACACAACCAAGATGTCGAACAGAGCTTTACAGTGGGTCATTCTTCCCATCAACTGTACGCGCGTGGAACGCTCTCCCCGATCCTGTAAGATCATCTGCTACACTTGCAGAATTCAAGCGTAAGCTGAAAGCCATGTCTCCGTCTCAGTCTCCACCTAGGTGGTATTACGCATGCATAAGACCTGCCAATATCGCCTTTGCTAGACTCCGTAATGGCTGTAGCAGCCTAAATAGCCACCTAAATGACAATTTCATATCGGAAACCCGTATGTGCTCCTGTGGATTTCCAAACAAATCACCTGATCATTATATTTTCCATTCTCCATCATACAATAACAAAAGGACATCATTTAACAACGGGTTAACACTAATTAATGTCTCTCCCACTATGCTTTCAGCTAAAGAATTACTTTTTGGCAATGAGAATTTCGATCCTACACAAATATGCAAATATCCACAATCCTCTGCCAATACATTGCTGATACCGGACGTTTCAAATAATACACGTCCGTTCTTAATCTATTCTTTCCCGCTGTCTGCACACACATACCAACATGATCTAAATAGCTGCCATACTAAGTGAAATCTCAATAATGATGGTATGATTCTGAACTATGACCCCATGCTTCTATAATAATCGCCCACCGCATGATGTAAATACTAGTAAACATTACCATTCAGTAAATTGGCAAGCGCCAGTGGAAACCAGCCTCCTTTTCTTTCCACTGTATCTCCTCAATCCTCTTCCTACCACCATCCAAACTCTATCTTTGTCCAACTCTTCACGAAACACGCGTGTCCTCCCACTCTATATGTCTATCTCAGTATATTTCCTTAACTTATATACTGTATAATGCCGTAAATTTATAGACATTTTATACCTATGTAACCACCTCTTATTAGTAATAGAATGTACATAACTCAAGTGGCAATCACACTAATAAGATACGTCTTAATGTGTTCCCACTTTAACAGAAAAATAAAATTTGTTTAAACCGAAAGTGTATATGTATATAAAAAGGTAAATGTTATATATATATGCCATGTAATATTATTGAAGGTATATATACAGCGCAGCCCTTTAGAGAGGGTCCGCACGAGTGGGCTACGCCACCCCTCATGCCCGTCTCATCTTATAACGAGAAGAAAAGTAATAAGAAAAATAGAATGATAATAAGTATGAAAAATCTATCAGGCAGCCCAGCTAGCTGGTGGGACGGCATGATTAAAAATGGGACTTTTTATTACGGTATGCTATTTTCGTACACTGCATACGGTGTAATTATGGCATACAAATTTGCAATAATAAATAGTGAGGCGCAGCTATGTAATATCATAGCTGTGCAGAATAACCGTAGTCATTCTAGGGACAGGGTTTCAATTTTAGTAAATATAATAATAAGAAAAATATATATAGTAAATTATAATAATAGTAGCACGACCTTCTTAATAATGCTTATCAGTAAATTCCTACTTTATATATATTAAAAGCTAATTTTATATGAGTGATGTAAGGTTCCCTCAGCAAGTCTGGGTACCTCGATCTACTAATGAAGGACGCGGTGGATGTGCTCGTGTTGCTGAAATGTCTATGACAGAAATGTTCATGTCACTATCGGAAGATGAGGATGCTGACAACGTATGAACTGCGCTGACTACGGTGATGCTGGACGTCTGCGGTGTGGAGGTTCTGAAGCTTGCGGTGGTGCTCATGGGACTGCAGGTGGTGGATGCGATGCTGGAACGTGCGGTGGCGGTGACTGTCCATGAAGCCTGCTGTAGTCGCGATGGTGGCTGATGTGGTGGTCGTGTTGCCGGTGCTGGAAGGTGCTGCTGCTGGTAGAATGGAAGAAACGGTAGTTATGACGGTGCTGCTGGCTGATGCGGTAGTCTTTTTCCTCTGCTTGACTGCAAGTAGTAACATGCTCACGGTCACATGAGGTATCGGTAGAATGTCCAGTGTCTGATGCGCGATCCACTTCTTCCTGGCATATGGTTTGCTAGGTGTCATGGCTTTCCATACTGCGGGATCTGCTTGGGATGTTGATGCGGTGGCTGTGGTGGTTCTGATGGTGACGTGAGCGTGTGGTGTGGTGGCTGGTGTGGTGGTGGTTGGTACTCCCTCAGACTCCGGATCCGTGCTGATCACTAATTCGGGTGGTGACTGCGATGCTGCACTTCCATCTGAAACTGATATGGTTTTGGATTTTGGCGGTGGTGTTGATGACTAGGACTGTTCGATTATGGAAATAAATAATCGATTATGATGTCTGGAAAATAATCGATTTATTTGGATAATCGATTATTTAATCTTGGAACTTTGGAAGTAGCGACTACATAGTGAGTGTAGAAGGGATGGGTGAGTGGGTGGGTGGGTGGGTGGGTGGGTGGGTGGGTGGGTGGGTGAGTGAGTGAGTGAGTGAGTGAGTGAGTGTGGGCTCTGTTTAACGCCTCCACCATTAACCTATTTGCCGGTACAGATGGTCAGTCTGACTTTTATTTATAGTTGAAGCTGCTGCTGCTACTAACAGACCCGTCAACATGATACCATGGGAGACATACATGATTTTCGGCATGACAAAGGCGATGTAAGACTGTCCATTCATGGATCCCCACCCACACCCACCCCAACCACCCCAACCACCCCCACCCACCACCCCCACCCCTCCCACCCCCCCCCCCCCCACCCCCCCCCCCCCCCCCCACACACACACACACACCCTCACCCGACCAGCCCCGCCCGAGGAGATAAAGGTGTAAAGGACAGTGTATAATAACTCGTGTCGTGTGTGTACCCGTTAGCGTCTGGCGTTTGCGTATCAGTAGGCTTTTAGTCACGCTATGCGTGTGCGTGTGCGTGCGTGCGTGTATGTGTCTATAATTATGTGTGTATTTATACCGTATATTTTCTACTACTTACGACTGGTCGTGCGTGGAAACAATTGGTGCGTGATAGCATTTACCACGCGTTTTGGGTTTTAATCGCTACATGAAGCGACCAAAAAGTGGCGTGCGTCAATGCCTCTATAAACGTCTACGCAAACACGTTAATAGACATGCTCCTATTAAATTTAGGATAAAATGATTTTAAAACTGGTACGCGAATTACGCCTACGTAAACGTGCTAATGGGCACCGCCCTTTCAACGAGCAGACGCTAGAATATCAACGGATTTAACAACAGGAACGTGAGCGACTACAGCGGTATCAAAAGAATGTTAGCATGGCAAGGAGACAAGGGGACTATGGAAGTGCTGAAGAAAGTATGGCGCTGTAATAGGACCTGGCCGCACAAATGATGGGGTCACAGATCGGGTGTTTAGCTATGCCCCACTAATGTTTAGCTAAGCAACACAACGCTTTGCCCGTATTGGATCAATCGATCCATGCACTCTCTGAGTCTCAATTTGCAGAAAACTAAACAAGTAAGCTGTTGACTATTTTGAAACTAACTTACTGCGTGCTGTTGCTGCCTATGGCAGCAACAGCGCCAAGTCAGATTTGTTTCAAAATAGTTATTAAATACTAAAGACATACAATTCATACAACCTGGCTGACTATTTAATGTTTATGACGGACTAAATTGCGTCATTGATTATGATATCAGCCTATATGTGACGTAGTTGATTATGAAGTCATATGAATGACTTAGAATCCAGATTCATCAAAGAGCAGTTAACAGTCTCGCTGCTGTAAGCCACTAGACAATAATTTCAATGAGCAAAAACTCTGGACCCGCTAAATATGCTGAAAACAATTTGACCGAAAAAGTTGTTGGTTGCTGAGCCACTAATAACTTTCAGTCAAATAGCTTTCAAAATACTTTGCGGGTTCTAAGATATAGCCCTTGTAATATGTCGTCTGCAAGGATTCAGCAGTCAAACAGTTAATGGCACAGTACAATATATACTGATAGATCAGTAAATTTTATATACGTAATTATGTGAATAAAATGCTGCTCGTATAGATAATTTATTCACAATAGGCCATCGACTTTGACTGGCATGAAACGTTCTCTTGACGGATACCTTATAGTACACAAGATTAAATTAGAATATATTTACAACAATATTCATAGAGAAATTTCGTCCCACGTTTCTATTCGTTACCCATTTATCAATAATCTTCTCGTTTCCATAAGACAGCAAGGGAAGAACGATAAGAGAGACCAGGGGCGTGTTCGTCAACGGGTCGCAATGCTAGTACATGATCTTTGTTTATTATATAGTATGGACATAAAAATCAAGATGATGCAAATTAGAAATTTCACAAATATTAAAAAAGTTCCACCATCGTGTTGCAGAGAACACCGGAGTACTCACTTATAATGTCCGTCGATCCATGATTAACCCTGAGTATGTGGACTATTCTATAAGTGCTATGTTGTGTTTATGTCAGGAACTTATTTCTTTGATGCTGCCCTTATAATGGATGAATCCAACCTGTCACGGAAGTATATGACGCCATACTCAAATAAGTCACATTCATAATTGGCAGAGAATAATTCGTCATGAAGCTGAAATAGTCCGTCAAATGTGTGAATTGTATGCCTTTGAATGGATTTACTACTTAATAACCATTCCGTTGAATAATTTGAAACAAACTTTACAGGGCACTGTTGAGATCTCCTACGCTAACGGGTGCATAGCACGAAACTACGGCTCTATGTTTAGATTGGGCACTGTTACTGCCATGGCACCAGTGCCGAGTCAAATTAGTTTCAAAATAATCAACAACTTACCTGTATAAATTACCTTGAAAATGGGATTCTGGGAAATCAGCAGTTGCGGGACATAGCTAGAAAATGGCGGAACATAGCCAGAAATTGACGGGACATAGCTAGAAATGGGAGGGACATAGCTAGAAATGGGAGGGACATAGCTAGAAATGGGCGGAACATATCTAGAAATGGCGGGATATAGCTAGACATTGACGGGCCATAGCTAGAAATGGCGGGCATTGCCGGAAATAGACGGTACATAGCTAGAAATGGGCGGGACACGCTAGAAATGGGCGGAACATGGCTAGAAATGGGCGGGATATAGCTAGAAATGGACGGCACATACCTAGATATTAGCGGAACTTGGCTGAAATGGGCGGGACATAGCTAGAAACGGGAGGTGTTTAGCCAGAAATATACCCCTCTATTGTCTGTTGTTTGCATCATCGGTGTTGAGTCTTTGAAGTATGCGCACCACAAGGTTTGTCGCCCACGAATATTCTGTCTGCAATAGCTAAACTGTCTAGATATGGGTAACAGATCTGGAATGTCTGGGCAAAGAGTAATATACACAGTATCCTAGTTCATATTAATTTATTAAAGGTGCATATTCACAGCAAAATTACTGAAAATATATACACGTTTAGAGACTTAAACTGTGAGCCTATATGTAATGAAACGAAATAAATCTTACCATATAATGATTTAATTCCATATAAATTAATATAATATTTTAAGTAGCGAAATTGAAATAGAGGCACGAGCCTCTCTTTCAATTTCGCAACTTAAAAAATTATATTATTTATATAGAATGAAATCATCATATATTAAGATTATTTCGTTTCATTATACATAGACACCTAATTTAAGCCTATAAAAGAATACAATTTTAACAATTTATTTTCAAGCATTCAGGTGTGAATATGCACCTTTAACAACGCAAATTGCAATTTCCAAAATATATTTACATATATCGTCTGTTATTTTTTAATTTCGTGCATGGCTTTGTACTCTCATACTGTTCGCTTGCCTATACACCAGGATCTTTCATCTGGCTGGTGAGATAACACATACGCGTCTCTATAGTTACGGTAATACTTTATTAATATACAACTTACGCTGGGACACTGTCACTGGCTCGTTTGCACAGTTAGCCACAATCCACAGTTTGATATTCAAGTCGTGGAGTGGGACCAACTATCTAAAACAACAAGTGACCGTGCCCAACGCCAACTGACTGCCGTCCCATGTTCTATTCGACCATGTGACACCAGTCCATAGTCACGAACCTTGGTGACAAACCATTTCATCCGGTCCATGACAACACATTTTGTATGTACAGTACATATGTATAGATGAAGTATAACATTAAAGCATAGACACAGTATAATCGGTAATCCTCTTTCGTATAAAGCCTAGGGGTGTATATAATCCGTAGTAGTGTGTGTAATTCAATGCGGTGTGTGTCACTGTCGATGTATGTTAGTTCACTTGTGCGTTTATCTGAACACACGTGTCATGC
>CM067366.1:100005187-100015187 GCA_034401795.1 Chaetoderma sp. LZ-2023a
ACACGACGATGTTTAAACAAGTAAGCTGTTGACTATTTTGAAACTAACTTACTGCGTGCTGTTGCTGCCTATGGCAGCAACAGCGCCAAGTCAGATTTGTTTCAAAATAGTTATTAAATACTAAAGACATACAATTCATACAACCTGGCTGACTATTTAATGTTTATGACGGACTAAATTGCGTCATTGATTATGATATCAGCCTATATGTGACGTAGTTGATTATGAAGTCATATGAATGACTTAGAATCCAGATTCATCAAAGAGCAGTTAACAGTCTCGCTGCTGTAAGCCACTAGACAATAATTTCAATGAGCAAAAACTCTGGACCCGCTAAATATGCTGAAAACAATTTGACCGAAAAAGTTGTTGGTTGCTGAGCCACTAATAACTTTCAGTCAAATAGCTTTCAAAATACTTTGCGGGTTCTAAGATATAGCCCTTGTAATATGTCGTCTGCAAGGATTCAGCAGTCAAACAGTTAATGGCACAGTACAATATATACTGATAGATCAGTAAATTTTATATACGTAATTATGTGAATAAAATGCTGCTCGTATAGATAATTTATTCACAATAGGCCATCGACTTTGACTGGCATGAAACGTTCTCTTGACGGATACCTTATAGTACACAAGATTAAATTAGAATATATTTACAACAATATTTCATAGAGAAATTTCGTCCCACGTTTCTATTCGTTACCCATTTATCAATAATCTTCTCGTTTCCATAAGACAGCAAGGGAAGAACGATAAGAGAGACCAGGGGCGTGTTCGTCAACGGGTCGCAATGCTAGTACATGATCTTTGTTTATTATATAGTATGGACATAAAAATCAAGATGATGCAAATTAGAAATTTCACAAATATTAAAAAAGTTCCACCATCGTGTTGCAGAGAACACCGGAGTACTCACTTATAATGTCCGTCGATCCATGATTAACCCTGAGTATGTGGACTATTCTATAAGTGCTATGTTGTGTTTATGTCAGGAACTTATTTCTTTGATGCTGCCCTTATAATGGATGAATCCAACCTGTCACGGAAGTATATGACGCCATACTCAAATAAGTCACATTCATAATTGGCAGAGAATAATTCGTCATGAAGCTGAAATAGTCCGTCAAATGTGTGAATTGTATGCCTTTGAATGGATTTACTACTTAATAACCATTCCGTTGAATAATTTGAAACAAACTTTACAGGGCACTGTTGCATTCGTGGTCTCGCGAGATCTCCTACGCTAACGGGTGCATAGCACGAAACTACGGCTCTATGTTTAGATTGGGCACTGTTACTGCCATGGCACCAGTGCCGAGTCAAATTAGTTTCAAAATAATCAACAACTTACCTGTATAATTACCTTGAAAATGGGATTCTGGGAAATCAGCAGTTGGCGGGACATAGCTAGAAAATGGCGGAACATAGCCAGAAATTGACGGGACATAGCTAGAAATGGGAGGGACATAGCTAGAAATGGGAGGGACATAGCTAGAAATGGGCGGAACATATCTAGAAATGGGCGGGATATAGCTAGACATTGACGGGCCATAGCTAGAAATGGGCGGGCATTGCCTGAAATAGACGGTACATAGCTAGAAATGGGCGGGACACGCTAGAAATGGGCGGAACATGGCTAGAAATGGGCGGGATATAGCTAGAAATGGACGGCACATACCTAGATATTAGCGGAACTTGGCTGAAATGGGCGGGACATAGCTAGAAACGGGAGGTGTTTAGCCAGAAATATACCCCTCTATTGTCTGTTGTTTGCATCATCGGTGTTGAGTCTTTGAAGTATGCGCACCACAAGGTTTGTCGCCCACGAATATTCTGTCTGCAATAGCTAAACTGTCTAGATATGGGTAACAGATCTGGAATGTCTGGGCAAAGAGTAATATACACAGTATCCTAGTTCATATTAATTTATTAAAGGTGCATATTCACAGCAAAATTACTGAAAATATATACACGTTTAGAGACTTAAACTGTGAGCCTATATGTAATGAAACGAAATAAATCTTACCATATAATGATTTAATTCCATATAAATTAATATAATATTTTAAGTAGCGAAATTGAAATAGAGGCACGAGCCTCTCTTTCAATTTCGCAACTTAAAAAATTATATTAATTTATATAGAATGAAATCATCATATATTAAGATTTATTTCGTTTCATTATACATAGACACCTAATTTAAGCCTATAAAAGAATACAATTTTAACAATTTTATTTTCAAGCATTCAGGTGTGAATATGCACCTTTAACAACGCAAAATTGCAATTTCCAAAATATATTTACATATATCGTCTGTTATTTTTTAATTTCGTGCATGGCTTTGTACTCTCATACTGTTCGCTTGCCTATACACCAGGATCTTTCATCTGGCTGGTGAGATAACACATACGCGTCTCTATAGTTACGGTAATACTTTATTAATATACAACTTACGCTGGGACACTGTCACTGGCTCGTTTGCACAGTTAGCCACAATCCACAGTTTGATATTCAAGTCGTGGAGTGGGACCAACTATCTAAAACAACAAGTGACCGTGCCCAACGCCAACTGACTGCCGTCCCATGTTCTATTCGAACCATGTGACACCAGTCCATAGTCACGAACCTTGGTGACAAACCATTTCATCCGGTCCATGACAACACATTTTGTATGTACAGTACATATGTATAGATGAAGTATAACATTAAAGCATAGACACAGTATAATCGGTAATCCTCTTTCGTATAAGCCTAGGGGTGTATATAATCCGTAGTAGTGTGTGTAATTCAATGGCGGTGTGTGTCACTGTCGATGTATGTTAGTTCACTTGTGCGTTTATCTGTGGGCGTGGCTTGTTTTATTTATTCATGTATGTCCTGTGCGTGCGTGCCTGGGATCGTCTGTATTCTCCTTTATGGGCGTGTGCATATCCATTTCTGTCCTGGAGTGTGCTGTATATATTCTGTGTCCTGGTGCGCGTGTGTCCAGTGCGTGCGTGCCTGGGATCGTCTGTACTCTCCTTTATGGGCGTGTGTGTATATCCATTTCTGTCCTGGAGTGTGCTGTATATATTCTGTGTCTTGGTGCGCGTGTGGTATACGTCTGCTTATGAATCGTGTGGTCAGTTGTGTGCTCTTGTGTGTGTGTGTGTGTCTTTTTGCGTGTGCTGGACCTCTCCCGTCCTCTGTACTAAGATTCGAACTTCGACCCGGAGAATACCATCACGGAGACACTGCTGCTTAAGATGATGCTAAGTTAAGAATCCTCTCGCATGCTAAGCCGAGTCAATAAATAAAAGACGCATAACATGAAAATGTGAGTATTAATAGGCTATTCATTTAGCCTAATTTACAAATGCATTCCATAGTTTATTTTATTAATATGTTCATCCTTGTAGCATCGCAACAATTAATATCATCAATCATTAGTTATAATGTGTATATCCCGTTAGGTTAGCAATATGTTGAACAAAATGCCCATCTGCTGGCCAGGAGTCAACTGTTTTCGAGGGCTTCTCACTGGAATCATTGGCTCAGCAACTGAACCTGTCGTTGCAGTGATGAATCTTCGAGAAGAGTCTTCTCCTGGTGTACACATACACATCTTCTATTAAATTATTTTTAACAATTGTTTATTTATAATCATTTGAATTAAATTAATGTCTGCTTTAAAGACAGTTAGGGCACTCTCCAGAGCATTGTCTGTTGGGAAGTGTCCATCTGCGGACCGAAAGGTCAACTGCTCTTTGTGGGTTTACCACTGGAATGACTGGTTCACTGACTGAGCCTGTCATTCGGGTCATACATTTTCAGGAGGAGTGTTCTTTTGGTCTGCATATGATCATTTCAGAGCAATGTAATGCTAATAGTTCTTTGTGTTATCATTTATAAAGGCTCTCTCGTTTGCACACACTCTCTCTCTCTCTCTCTCTCTCTCTCTCTCTCTCTCTCTCTCTCTCTCTCTCTCTCTTTCCTCTCTCTTCTCTCTCTCTCTCTCTCTCTCTCTCTCTCTCTCTCTCTTTCTCTCTCTCTCTCTCTCTCTCTCTCTCCCTCTTTCGCTCGCTCACTCACTCACACGCTCGCTAATTTAACTACCGTTATATAATATTTCTATTTGAAAAGGATATTTGTATGTTAAACGAGCATGCCACGAGATCCTTTTCTCTAAATACATTTATTACAATAAAAATATGTTTAAAAAAAAAGAGAGAACCTTAAACATACAATGAAAGGACATTGGCGGCCTAGGAGAGGAGTGTTTCCGACAATGGAGCACTGGAATGACTGGCTCGGTAACCGAGTCAATCATTCCTGTGTCCAATTGTCGTAAACACTCCTCCGGACCAGCAAATGACCATTTCACATATCGCCAATCCAAAGGTTAGAGTTTCAGGATAGTCATATAGTACATGCATGGAAAATACTTCTCCTAATGTAAATAGTTTTGTGTATGCATTGTGAAATTGTATTATACTATTGTCCGTCACATTATTATGTGATTGCGCACACTTACGGGCCATATGCTTACTTTGTGATGAATATATCTATCGTATATTTTTCAACTTTCCCGATCCTTTATCATTAGAGCACGAAATGTAGACACAAAATAGGTTCCCTTGCTGTATAATTTTGATACTAATTTGACTGGATAGTGTTGCTGCCGAAGGTATCAAGACCTTTCATTCAAATTATGCTTAAGATATGCAACAGCCTAATAGCACGACTTGAGTTCTAATACTAGTGTTGAAATGGTTAGATGTTGGCGTAGACCTACTATATTGGATATAAACCCACGGGAGTGTATGTACATGAGTTCATGTGCGTGTGGAAGTGAGTGTGTGTGATTGGGAGTGCATGTGCTTTGGTGAGTTCTTAATTTCAGTAAACTATATATGCCTAATTAACCTTTAAGATACAAACCTTCGATTGAACCTTATCCTACATTATGAAGTGCTATGTCAAATTTGGTGATTCTTCCGCTCTTCGACCCATAAATGCACAAGCCTAGAAACAAGTCCATAAAATCGGCTAGAGAAATGACCATTTGCAGTCCAGAGGACTATTTTTGAAAATTTATGACAGGAATGACAGGCGCGATAATCGAGCCAGTCTTTCCGGTGGTAAATTTCCAAGAATGGCATTGTCTTGTTCTGGAAACGGACATTTCACAATAGATAGACCTAATCGAGGTTTTCCTGACAAATTTAGTCACTAAAGGGTTAAGACATTCGACGGCGTGGGCAATGATAATAATTTTACTAAATCTATTGTTTCTGTATGTATGTATAATCGTATGTTATAATGTGCTTAGCTGTATTTGTCTACGAAATTGAGAATTCGTTTCTATATTTTAGCACATAAAAATATCGTTATTTCTATTTCTTGCATTGTTTCCAAAGCATTTCAGCAGAAAAGAAAGGAATTTACTTTACAATGCTGAATATATCAATGCTAATTTGATTGAAAGTTTGCTGCTGTTGAAAGCATCAGTAGCTTTTGTTCAAATTACTCTTAATACATTCAGAATAGTATATGATTATAAGAAATAGATTCCCTAAGTTCCTTGTCTGTACATAGATGTATAAATTTGTACATATTATATATATAAAAATTTGTATATATGTTAATGAGGGCCTCTGCTAGATCAGGCCGTGTACTTGAAGTGCTACCCTCAATAAATAACGATTATTATTATTATTATTATTATTATTATTATTATTATTATTATTATTATTATTATTATTATTATTATTATTAGGTAATGAACGCGAAAACAGCAGATTGTCAAAGGTTGCAGATTTAGCAAAACGTTTTAAAACGTTTTCACTATTGAACGCAAAGCTGTCTTACTTACTATTTTGATAATCATTTGCCTATAAAACTGATGTCGCCTTTGCTAGCATTAGCACCCATGTTAGTTAATTTAAGAAAATTCAACAGAAATTCAACAAAGCTTACGCGAAACATAAGAAAAACAACAAAAACAGGCTCTTAGCGAAATATATGTCTTAGAAGCTTTAGGAACGTAATTGGATCCGTCGCTATGAATGTTTGACAGCGGACGTAATCGAGGAAGCCAAGCAATACGTAGACGATAATTAGAGTGATGATAACACATGCCATTTTCGTGAAATGTCATTCTTACTGTTATGTCTCTGTTTTCTGTTATCAATAAAGTGTGTAATACGTCCGGAAATCGAGTTAAGTTATTCCACTATGAGCGTTTAGTACGGAAACATGTAATATTATTTACAATAAAGTAATTTTATTTCGTGTGAAAGCTATAAAACTGGAGATATATTGTCAACACTAAATCGAACTTGCGTAGGTTTGACAACTTAAAGAATAGTTCGGCGAGTTTTATTCCCAGTTACTAGACCGATACTGAGCCAATACCGGCCCAGTAAGCGGCATTGTCAACGTGATATAAGTAATATCAATAAGAGCTGCGTATCCGATTCAAATCTAACTAGCAGTAATTAGTCCTACTTTGTCTAAATTTGGTCAAGAAAAATTAAATATTTGATTAATGAACGTCCATTTGCAGGCCAAAAGAAGACTATTTTGAAAATCTAACGCTTGAATGAGTGGCTCAGTTATCGTGCCAGTAATCTCGGTGGTACATTTTAAACAAATGGTCTTCTCTTGGCCGACAAATGGACATTCTTAGCGACCACTGTAGGGGCCGATTTTGGCCTACTTCGCCATTAACAGTTCCTGTGTCATGCTGAACTCTTTAAAGGTCAATCCAGCCAAAAGATCATCTGCAGCAGTCTTGAGGAATGTTCATTTGCAGGAAATGATCGGATTGTTTTTGAAAATTTACAACTGGAATAACTGGCTCAGTGGTAAATTGTCTAATATAAGCTTCTCTTGGCCTGTTAATGAACACTGACTAAGTGAAGATTTATGTTTCCTGACCAGTGTCCATTAACGGTCAAGCACTGGTCTAGAGGAATGCACATTTTCAGGACAACAGAAAAATATAATTGTAAATTTCAATGGTAAATCTTCAAAAAACAGTTTTCTTTTGGCCTGGTTTGGAAAACCGACCATTCAAGCATTAATTCATATGAATAGCATTTTCATCGCTTTGAGGCGCTGTTGACATAAGAATGGTTAAAGGATTAACCATTTAAACCCTGAATTCCTAGAATACCATTTTCACAGTATTTGGAAGCCAATTTCACAGGCAGTTGTTGCTACCGTACGTAAAATCTGTAAAATTAGTTCCACTGGAATGACTGGCTCGGTCATCAGGCCAGACATTTCAGTGGTATATTTTCAAAGATAACCTTTTCTTATCCTGCAAATGGACATTCCTCAAGCCAACTGTAGAGGCCGGTTTTGGCCGGTTTACTAATGAAATGGTTAGTTTCTACGAAGGCATCAAATCAGGCCGACGAATAAGATGAAACTCGCTTGCTTGGAACCTGTTACTGCTCTAGGTAGCAACAGATTTGTGTCAAATTGATTTCAATATATTAAACAATCAACATACTGCTTGTCACATCTTATATAACCTGATGTATCTGCTATATATGATTGAAATCGATAATACATGCCGAAACTAATTATAATGATAGAATTGTCATTCTCTTTCCATGTGCAAATTACTATTCAATTTGAAGATAACGTTGTGATAGATTATTTTTTTGAGAATTCCCAGGATGCCAAAGATATTGCCGTAATTATCGGACTAGACGTAATTCGGTTACATCCCTGAAAACGCAGGCAGCTGGGCCGGGTTGGGCCAGCTTCATTGTGTCGTTCCTCATTCGATTTATAATATTTAACGCGTTTCCTTTCGCATCATGAACGTGTGTGTCTGAAGTATGGATATTATCGGACAGATCTATAATAAAATGTTATTCATTCTTAACTGTCTCGCTGCTGCAAGCCACCAGACAATAATTTCAATGGGCAATGGACCTGCTGAAGATTTTGAAAAGAATTTGACTGAAAGTTGTTGGTGGCTTAGCCACCAACAACTTTCAGTCAAATTGTTTTCAAAATAGTCAGCAGGTTCACAGATATAGAGATTGGAATATGCTGTCTGCAAAAACTCAGTAGTCAGACGGTTAATAATCGCATGAACCCCGCGTGACCATTTGAAGTACAGCTCAGTAACAGTACGTATATTGTGCTTACACGCATACGCTAGTGATAATATAGTACCATACACGGCAATGATGAACTCTGACTGATGCAATTCAAGGACTATGAATAGTAGGTTACTTTTCATTGTTTTCATCAAATCCACCGAAATTACATCACGGTAATCTACATTTTAATGCGCTTAATTTATTCTATATTCGATCAACTCTCATTTAAATACCTCACTTAGGATTCTAGTCAGCCTAAACATCGCAGATACGGATTGGCTTAGGATAATCGCAAGCCGAATTCCTGTATTCTAGTGACTAATATCCACTATGGCAAGCACTTCGTCTCTAGAATATGGAGTAACTGTTTCACAATGGGAAAGCTTTCCTGGCAATCACCCTACTGCTAATGGAAATGGAACAGCACACACTGATGTCATTTACTGGACAGAGTTGCAGAATGACCCTATATATCAGGTGTCCTTATTCATCAATGATAACTACAATTTTATTCTTACTTCTATCGGTGTCCCGTGTAATATCCTATCATTCTTGGTCCTGAGAAGGATAAAGCCAGTAACATCAGCCATCTGGATTATGAGAATCCTGGCTGTAATGGACTCGCTTAGGCTAAGTGCAGAATGTATCACCAAGGCGACAGAAATTACCCGTGTTTCCTACAAGAACATTGGGTGTTCATTTGTGATGACTACCCGCATGTTTCTACAGTACATTTCTATTTGGCTAGTTGTGCTTTTAACATTAGAAAGAGTTGTTGCTGTCCACACGCCTTTGAAAGCAGCTAGAATATGTACAATTACTAACGGTCGTAGATCTGTAATATTCCTCACTATCTTGGCTGCTACAATCTGCATACCGTACACATTTATATATGAAGAACGAGATGTAGGAAATTATGGATGCTACGTGAAGACCAAATATCAAACATTCTTTACAACAATCTTAGTATTTGTTGATGCTGCATTTTTCGTTATTATTCCACTGATAGTATTATGCTTTGGGAACATTGCAATCATTGTTAAACTGAGAACTTCAAGAGGAATAAACAATATCTCCGATGGCTCCACATTGAACCAAGAAGCCAGACGTCAGAACAGATCAGTGACGGTTATGCTTTTAGCAGTGTGTATAACAACTACTATATGCCTTGCTCCTAATATTGCACTCAGCATTCCAGGTTTAGTCAACTGGACAGCAACACCTGGTGGTGACATTAGAATGGATGCATTGAAGCAACTGACCATCAGGCTGATTATGCTCTTCACAGACACTAACAATGCTGTGAACTTCTTCTTGTACATCCTGATTGGAAGACGCTTTCGAGGTGTGCTTCGAGCAATGGTCACTGCCTGGCTTGGTATCTAAAAGATGAATTATGCTGTATATGACAGATACTAATACAGTAAATGTTTGAGTATCTTTCGAATTCAAACACTAAACATATTTTATTATCGTACATTCTGCCGCTTGGCCATGTTAAAGCTGTCTATCCGGTTATTCTTTGCTACAATTTACTTTCACCATTGCAGTGAATGATATGCGCATCGAGTTCTGATAAATTTGGCCTTCAAAGCAAGCCGGAGTGGCGTCTGCCACATAAACTATCCACATAGCCGGTTTCATGAGCATGTCACCGCCCGGCTCTACCACACTCAAAAAACTATTTAGGAGCAGGAATTGAGTAATGTAGCCTATATATTGTTGAGTCATGAGTAATACGATATTGTACAGGCTTTGTTTGACCCATGTCGCAGAGTACGAATGCGTTTTGTGGCCATTCTCCAGACACCATTGGCCTGCCATAATAACGCCGAATGTACCCCGTAGGAGTATGGCACTTAGAGTAACGCGAGAGTGATTACAATCGTATAT
>CM067366.1:100020187-100108182 GCA_034401795.1 Chaetoderma sp. LZ-2023a
CATTGTATGCCATTCAATCGACACTGGGAACAATCGACCAGATCGTCTACCTGCCCAACATCTCCTAGTCCACAAGGAAGCAGAAGCACACCAAATAGTAACGAACATGTTAAAAACAGGCGTTATCATACCATTCGCATCTCCCTGGGCCAGCCCCATAGTCAACGCCTGTAAAAAGGATGCGTCATTGCCATTTTGCATTGACTACAGGCGCCTAAACGACCTTAGCATTAAGGATGCTTATCCTCTGCCTCAAATCGACCAAGCACTGGATTCGTTGGTGGGCGCTAGGTGTTTCTGTACCCTGGATCTGGCGAGTGGTTATTGGTAGGTGGCCATGAAGGGTGCCGATCATGCAAAGATGGCCAATTTCAATTCCGTAAAATGTCTTATGGTTTGTGCAATGCCTCTGGAACGTTTGCGCATCTAATAGAACAGATGCTTTGTAAGCTCCAGTGGCAAATCTGCCTATGTTACCTTGATGACGTTATTGTCTTTGGTTCCACATTTGAGCAGCCCTTGACAATGTTGGCCGAGGTATTAGAGCATTTTAAGAACGCTAATTTGAAACTCAAGCCAAAGAAATGTCATTTCTTTAGACGTCAGGTTGACTTTTTAGGACATGTCCTATCCGCCGATGGCGTCGCGGACCAACCCGAGAATACCAGCGCAGTAGCAAAATGGAAAGCTCGCACTTCTGTTACTGACACTCGCAGCTTCCGTGGGCTCTGTCAGTATTATCGCCGTTACATCCGCTATTTCAGCGAGACAGCAGCACCATTATTCCAAATCACTGAAAAGGATCAACCCTTTGAGTGGACGAGTGAATGTGAGGAGGGTTTCAAGGCGCTGAAAGCCCAATTAACAACCACGATGATTCTCGTTCATCCAAACCCCAACCTTGATTTGCTGCTAGACATGGACGCCTCTGCCTTTGCAATTGGCACCATTCTATCCCAAGTCGCAGAGGATGGAACAGAGCAGGTACTGGGCTGTGGATTGCGTACCCTGAATAAAGCAGAAAAACATTACGCGACCACCAAGGAAGAATTATTAGCCGTGGTATGCTTCACGAAGTATTATAAACACTATTAGTCTGTGTACATACAAAACCTTCCTACGATGGCTCAGAAATCAAAAAATCCATGAGGGGACAAATAGCGAGGTGGCAGGGAGCCATACAGGCCTATAACTTCATGGTCGTTCACCGACCCGGGAAATTGCATGGAAATGCCCACAGCCTGAGCCGATAGGACTCGAGGGTGAATTAGAAGTGGCCACTACTGTTACACACGACTTACATCCAAATCCCACCTTTCCTGAACATTGTTGCGAAGACTGGAATGTGGCTGGATTTGCTCATGAACAGGCAAGAGATGCACATACATGACACATATATGCGTGGATCCAGGAGGTGGTACGCCCTTCCAGGGAATTGATCAGTCCATTATCAACGACGGCGAAATATTGCTATCAACGATATACTGTATACCATGTGCACAATGACATTCTTTATATCAATAACCGTATTATTGTCACTGAGTGTTTCAGATTAATGATATTCGAACAATTTTACGATAATGCAGGACAATTCGCCATTGAATGAACAATTGAACGTATCGAAACCTGCTTCCATTGGATAAATATATGTTATAGCGTAAAGGCATGGGTGGCCAAATGCATACCCTGCCAATGGCGTGCGGTTGGCCAACAAAACTCACCCCACCCCTGCAAATTAAAATCGTAGTTGCGCCGTGGGAACGAGTGGATATTGATGTGCTCGGGACCTTAAATACGACGGATGAGGGCAATAAATACATCCTCTTACTCTAAGATTATTTTTCGAAGTGGTTAGAAGCATTTGCTCTACCGGACCAGAGGCAGCTACTATAGCGAATGTCCTGGCTAGCAATGTTTTCTTCCGTTTCCGTATGCCTTATGAGCTGCATTCCGGCCAAGGTCCAGATTTTGAGAGCTGTTTGATCGCCGAGGTCTGCAAACTGTTCCATATTGTTGAAACATACACCACTCCCTACCACCCATGTGGAGACGGGATGGTAGAGCGCTTTAACCACACCATAGCAGTCATGTTAACCAGGGAAACTCACCTTGATTGTCGTGATTGAGAGCTATGGCTCCCTTATGTCCTCATGTGTTTAAATGGCACGGCGAACTTGCCAATCATGTACAACGAGATCATGAACTGATACGCATGGTGTGCCGAACCTGTAATTTATTATTTACGACCCTGCGTTTTTGGAGTGACGCATTCGCGCCAAACTTCTCATTCTGTAATAGTTATCAATTTGGATGTTACCGAAGTAAAAATGGACTGGGTACAATTGACCCCAGACTCGCATCCAGAGTTCCAGTTGACATCATCACGAGCAACACAAAGAGAACCAAATGGGGGTCACACAGAAGAACGGAAGTGTTGGCATCGCCGCCACCGCTGTCATATGACCTATCGCCATGTATCATTTTAGATCCAATTTCACCATCTGTCCCCACCGGTGAATCAATGCTGTTAGTAACGCCATTAATAATCCCACTATCGCATTCCTCGCCAGTGTCGTCGGCAAACGAACATCACCAATGGGAAGATTCAGTGGAAAGTTGAGGAAAATAAGGAGGGAAGGTGCCGTTCGCGTGAAAGCACTAAATTTGGCTATCAAAACAAAACCCTCCTCCGCCCCAACATCACCGAATCCAGAGGTCATAAACATTCCACCAGATATCTCTTCAGCTTCACCAACGAAATCAATATCATCCTTCGTCGAACCAGTACCATATATGGATTTAACTGACATTTCATCATTTCGGCCCGAATATCGACGAGTGTCTACCGTTACCTACCAAGACAGGACTACTCAAACTTTCTCATCTTGAACTTAACAATTAACTATGTCGGCGCTGTTCTTCAAATTTTAAAGTTTGCTGGAAACTTTTTAAAACGAAAAGGAATTATCGGCGCAAAGACCGTTTCACTGATTTATATATTTTAATATATACGCCATTTTATACTGTCACTCAGTGAGGTCGGCAAAAGCCTTACGTGTGGCTCCACTTGGCGCCACACTTCATTATGTAAATTGTATATCGTATGTGTGGCAGGGCATCTTCGGCGCGGGAGCATAATTATTCCCGCCACTGAAAGAAGGAACCCATACCAAAAAGAGTTGAATAACAAATACTCACAAATCAAAATGAAAAATATAAAACAAAAGAGCCTGGACCTAAGAAACACGGGCCAAAATTCAAATGTATGCCTCTCCCAGCCCCCACCCCCACCCACACCGCCCCGCCCACATCCTTGCTCACATGTGGCATTCTATTATCACGCGTCTCACACGTCACTTCATCCTCCAGGCTGTGCGCCATATGATTCTCATCTATCACTCGCGCCGGATGAGCGATCCATCTTATAGGTGCCAAGCTAGGAGGATGTGGTGTATCGCAGATCGCTCAGCAGGTCTGAATTATATATGGTTCCGTACTGTACTATGTGTTTCCGACAAGATGATTTCGACAGAGGTCGCCTAGGCCGAATCTCTATCTTGTAAGTTAGTTGGTGCCGTTTTATTTCGGCGGGCCTTCATGTGGAGCTCCACTATCTGTTAAGTTTTATGTATTAGACACAGAGATGTATGCTGCAAATGGCGTATTCCTACTTAACCTTGACACAGTTCGTCTTCCTTACGTATGTGATGGAGCCCCCATTTCAGATCTGACTCATTGGATCTCAGGCCGACTGCACATACAAGATTGCCTGCACGACCAGTACTGAAGCCGATGAGTGAATCCTACCAGTTAATTTAGAGAATACCTGTATGTTGTATCAGAGCTCAGCGAGTCGATGTCAGGCTTGTATGAGAAAAGTGGTTGAAGCGGACAACCGGTGCCGTTGGCGATGATCCAGGCTCTAACTTGTTCGTCTATAAGGGAAGTAAACGTTGTTCTAGCGAGGGACGCCCCCCCCCCCACCCACCCACCACCCACGCCGCTAGTATATCAGTTAGCACTAATTAAGCACAAAACCGTTGGCAGGATACCTATGTGCCTCGCGCGGACCTCCGACAAAATATAACTGATAACCTTCTTTAAAACGAGAATGCCTACGCCTCGGCGAGAGATTTGCCTCGCACGGGCCTCCATCTCAGGAACAACCTCTACGCCAAACGCGGAGGAGGAGGATTAGCCCAATGATCGTCCTAACCCGGCAATGCAACGTAGTCCTTTTCTTGATAGGTACAATAAAAATAGACACTGCCCCTCTGAGGGAATAAACCGGGCATTTTGCTGCTGAACAGAGACTTTCAGGTCTCTCTTCCCCTCAGCCTGATATACTAAGGAATAGTTATCCATTCTGGCATAGCAGTGGTCACGGATCCGCGCGTACGCACACACTCACGCATGCCCTCACGGACAGATGGACAGGGGCAGAAATCTATATCAGAAAATAACACTATCCGAGAGGATAGATTCCGCATAGGAAAATTTTGTAACTAACAACAGTGGTGATCAGAATCACGAACGATGGACAGGCAACCGGTTGAATATTTTGAAATTAATTTGACTGGGCGCTGTTCCTGCCTATGGCAGTTTCAAATTACTTTCAAAATAGTCAACATAATGTTTATTAAATATTAAATCCATCAAAAACATACAAGTCTTACACCTGACGGACGCTTTAATGATCACGACAGATCTAGATACGTCATTCAGAGCGCATTTTGATTGCGATGTCAGCCTGCATGTGAAGAAAGTGATTGTGATGTCATGTACTTGACTAATCGGATGAATTCTTTGCGGACGTAAAGAGAAAGTTAGTTGAAACGTAAAACATGTTGCATTCTACTACTATTAAGACAAATTGAAGCAATGGCATTGTAAGCGTCAACTTTTATATTCATATAGTGTAGTATGCTCGATAAGATTAATATTGATACATAATCAAGTAAGGTTCGATTATATTCCGCAATAAGTCAGGTTCCTAAACTATTATATCCGATGTTTAGTCTGAGAAAATTTCAAACAAAATGTTTGTCTCCGACTCAGAGCCGGATTTAGCCTATTTGTGGCCGATAGCTAATTAGTTGTTCGGACCACTTATCGGATGGCTCAAGGAGGAAATGGCCGCTGTCGCTGCCAAATATAATACATTAGTTATAGGTATACATGTGTCAAAATGCTGCAGAATATTATGAAACCAATTTGATTAAAATTCGGTGCTGTCCTCAGCTTCCAGTCAAATTGGTTTCAAAATATTCAACAAGCTTAAGTATACCATGATTGTAGAAGTGAAATAATTGGATTATAGGTTCGAATGAGTAAAATGAGATAATCGTTTTTAATTATGGATCCCTTTATTTTGATGTCCCCGAGGCTGAAACCCCCTTTAGATTTTCGGCTCTGACGCATACAGCAATAACATATAGCTACGGTAGCAACACTGTTCTCAAAGTGGATATTATAAACGTCTTCCTCAAGCTCAAACAACGTTCACAATGGACCTTTCCAGTTTTAGCTATACCCCGCCCATCACTAGCTAAACTCTACCGACACTTCGCCGTGTTGGGATTGATCGAGCCCTGACTATCAATTTCCTGAAAACTATACAGTTAATTTGTTGAATATGTGTGGTTAACGTGACTTGGTGTTGCTGCTGCCTATGGCAAATTAGTTTCAAAATATTCAAAATATTCAACAGCATATTTATTAAATAGTAAAAATATACAATTCGTACAACAACGCATAGTCCTTCTTCAACTATGCGCTCGTGACGTACTTATCTACTTCATTCATGACGCCATAATGCCGCCATTGATTGTGATGTCATTCTGTACGGCACGTGGTTGAGTATGACGTCATATGATGGATGGATACAGTGGAGAGGTCCATTGAGACAATTAATAAAGCTATTTGTTAAGATTTATATTGAACATACACCACGTATTTTAATATATATATATATAGTCTTGTAATTGATAATTTGATTCACTTATATATATATATATATATATATATATATATATATATATATATATATATATATATATATATATATATATATATATATATATATATATATATATATATATATATATATATATAATCTGTTCGACGCCGTAACATTGTTTATGATAATCATTGATTGGCAGACCTTATTGCTATGAGAGATGTACATATAGGCAAAGTTATATGTTATGTACTATACAGAGTCATGATAAGCGACCATACACGCATTAGTATAAGCAAAGTTTAAAAGTTATTTCAGCGTAGACTAAATAATGCTGGGTAATTGATGATGATGATGATGATGATGATGATGCTTTCTCGTTGGCCATTGTTTTTTGTCCTCTCCGAGAGTCTTTAGCTCCCTCACGTTTCTATTTGGCTGTCAGTATGCCCTGTCCGGCTTCTATTAGACGCGTACGTAGCACTTTCGTATTAAATTTACCACACCAGTTTAGTAATATCTCATTTATAACGAGTTGTAGCGAGCTCCAAATGATGTCTTGCCAAATAGGTGTGGTAAATTTGGTGGGAAACGCCAACGACTGCGAGATTCCTTATACCACATAAGATGTTATTTCGAATGGACCTTTCCAGTTTATCCATCAATCACATGACGTCATAATCAACTGCGTAACGTGTAGGATGACGTTATAATCAATGACGGCATGAATGGCGCTGATAGATTCGTCAAGAACCCGTAATTGATGACCATAGATATAGTCTATACTCGCTAAATCACTCATGAAACGCACAAATGCGGAATTTGAGAGTTCAGTATTTTCTGGCCGGATGTATAGTCTCCAAAATATTAAGCTTTTCTTACTAATCATATGACGTAGTGGAATAAAGTGTCAGATTCATATAGCTATTGCAATTTTATTTCTGATAAAAACATATAAATACGCGTCTGTTAAATTCCTCTTCAAATTACCAAAAAGAGAATTTAGTCAATTTTGTAGGCTATATATTAAGCTGATCGTTTGCGCCCGTCAGTCAGCGTATACGCGTTCATGCTCAATAGCAATTTATAGTCTAGTCAATATAATGATAGACCTGGAACAAATTGCAACATAATATTTCTTTGTTTCTTACGTTTTTACCAGTCCTCAGGTACAAGAATATAAAGAATTCCTAGGAATTCCACCCAGCGAAAGGACCTAATTAACACAATTTTAAATGGCCGCCGAAAACTAAGTATTAGACCGATACAAGATTTTAAGTACAGATATAAAAGTCATACCAAAGAGTTGATATTTCATGTTATTAACACTATATGACATCCCGAGAAAAGTGTATGCGTGTCATTATGGCATTAAAGAGCAATTTTTTACCATTCAAGCAAATTCGATCCAAGTTTTACGTTTGGCAAATCAGTATAATAAATTTCTTCATGGGTTCTGATATGCAAATACTGCAGTTCCATCACTTTGCTTTGCATGAAGGGTAAAGTCCTACTAATGTTTATACGAAACCAATGTCAATGTCATCAAATTCTGCAAAATCTGTGCTGCAGTTGGCACCCTTGCATTCACTACAAACATATGTACAACGAATTTCAGAATGCAATCAGGAGTTGGTAGACTATTCATAGTTCTGGAAACCAGTTTCGCCTGGTGACACTGCCCCTCCTAAATCTTCTGGTTTTACATTCTCACGCTCTCCCGTCCACAACTTTACTTGGTAGAAACCCCCGAAAACTATGATACTTGGCAGCATCAGATGTTGGTCGGAAATTTTGAGTTTGCAGAGATGAAACACCTTTTATTACCTTTATCCCAAATTGTCGAAGCCTCAGAGTATCCAATTTATCATTCTCATTGCCTCCATACGGACACACCAGTAACTTTCCACCATCCAGCAGAATGTTATCCTTCGTAGACGCGTTGCAAAGACTTCTGCATGTCTGTTTGAAGGATACATTGGTCTCTATCGTTCTAAGAGGAACACCGTTCCCTATTCCATGCAAATAAACGGGATGTTGTATCACAGCCACCTAAACCATAAATTAGAGATAGACAGTGGGCAGCATCATCGCCAATTTCTGCTCGTGGGAAATTGATGTAAAAAACGGTGCATCTGTCCGCCTGTCTTATTTCTTTGGCTTATCCGATCTGTAAATTAGACCGTGGAGGCCAGGTTCTGCAAAGGGGCACAGTAACACAAATATGCCTTCTGTCTTCCACAATAACGTGGGTTGTACCCGATTTGGCACATTCAAACCGTGTGAATGCTATTAGAGCACCTGCATCATCGACAGCATTCAAAGTTCCAACATTATTTTCTTGGAGTGTATCGCACACGGGATTAATGAAGCTCTGTGTATTGGCCGAGTTCGCCAAATAATGATCCGTCTTGACCTTGAGTTTCATGTTGTTTAAGAATAGCACCTTTGGTCCCACTGCTCATTTTGACCGTCTCAGAGTCATATCCTTGATTGATAGCCCAGACATATATCCATCAAATACAACAGTTGGATTGTTGTATTTCTTTACAAAATCCACGTACATCGTGTGACACCTTTTTCACACTGAAATCAATCATTCCCCTCCAAAAGCCTCGTATTCTGGCGCTGTTTGCTGGCTTGCAGTCTTGTTCTTAGTAGAATTCGCAGATTCCAAGGCATCCGCCAGCTGCGGCTTGTTGGCTTCTCGTAGGTGATCATGTTTACCAAGCAGAGATGGCGGATATGCTTATGGTTCATGATTCAAAGCTGTGTCTAGATTACAATCACTGTTATTTGCCACGATCAGCAAGCATTGGAAAAGGAGCTGTGGGTCAACCGCGAGCTTCTCACCATCAACAGACGCTACATATTGTCCCATACATATCACTTGGTCTTCTTGTCTGAATGAAAACTCGAAGACATCATGTCCTTCCATTTTTGTCAGCATGGCAATCCCAACTTCCGTTGCCTTGTGTTGATTATGAGCGGCAATTTGTCATTTGGCAGAATGGGACAATAGTCTTGAAAATATTCTAAAATCTTCAGACTATCCATATGATCTTGTGCTTTCCTTGCATCGGACATGTCTTTATGTCCACCAGATGTCATAAACTGGCACACACTTGTATTACTTTTCACTTTAAAATGTCCTTTCAAAAAATATTATCCGGGAACAAATATTATAGGAACTAAAATTAATCTACAAAGTCACCGTAATGTTCCGTAAAGCAGAGTCACCCACGTAAACCTATCAGTATTTTCACGCATGTGTATATGACATTCTAAAGTAAAATAAATATGATAAATGGATAAGAAGCATATTTCATGCCTCTAATAACTGGCCATATGTTCCTTTTACTAGTAAATATCAACCCTTTAGCATCACATTCTATCTTTTTTCTAATATATTGCATGTTTTTAAAATTAATAAGAAATGTGATATTTAGCCCGAAAGTAAAATTTGGCGACCATTTATAATTATGTTGATTAGCTCCATTCACTGGGTGGAATTTTTAGGAATTTTTTATATTATTCTACCTGAGGACCAGTAGTACCATATAAAACCAAAATAGTTTCTGTTGCAACTTGGTCTATGTTATGCTTAATATGCGCGTAGATTGACTGGACTATTACTGAACTCGCCGTCATCAAAGGTCGGCATAACTAGCCCCATAGTGAGGGTATGTGCATGAGTGATTTAGCGAGTATACATACATTGTCCTATACCTATGCTGATGACGGACTAAGCGTTATTCTACGAATTGTACGGCTTTGCTATTTAATAAAGACGCTGTTGAATATTTTGAAACTAATTTGTCATAGTCAGTAACAGCTTCCAACCAAATTAGTTTCAAAATATTCAACAGCTTACCTGTGTAGTTTTCTGGAACTTGAAAGTCAGGTATTTCAGAGATCGATCGATCCCAACACGGAGAAGTGTGGGTGGAGCTTAGCTAGAGATGGGCGGGGTATAGTTAAAACTGGTTTCATCCATTCTCATGTTGATTTTTGCCATATTCTTCACATTTTATTTTCTTTACCACAGTAAGGCATCACGATTACCAGTTTTAGCAAACGCACAACAAAATATAGTAACAAACGTAACATCTTATTATCACAGGTATTAAATTATTTTTAATTGACCCGCTTAAATTTTCCACCCGTTATATTAACTCCTCTTGTGTCAAGTTTAATCGTGATGTCGATCTATTCAGGCCTCTGTAGAGCGCTTGAGGAATGTCAATGTGTCTCTTGGCCTGCAAATAGACATTGATTAAGCAACACATTTTATTTTCTTCACCATTAACCGTTTAATCGTCAAGCCGGTCAAAAATATATCTTAAAAAACGATTTTCCTAAATTCCAAATTTACCAAAATAAAATAGTCTTCTCTTGGCCAGCAAAATGTCTTTCACTGAGCAAATATTTCAACTTTCTTGAAAAATCTTAATAAATTAAAGGGTTAATTGATAAAAGTATCTATTTGAGGCGCCGTTGACACACGAAGGGTTAAGACCAAATTGGTTCATCTAACAATATATTAGCATTAGTAAAGTAACGTTCAAATAAAATAATTCTACAGAAACTGTCGGCGAATAGCCAATAGTAGAACCAGGAATATTAAAACACAATCAGTTTGCAAATGCGAATCATGTAACGCAGAGAAAATATATGTCTTTCTTAAAGTGTAATTCTCATTTATTTACCCGTAAAACGAAAGAATTCATTTTATATATGTTTCTGCTCGAATCTAAATATTTCTACTTCAGTTGAAATAAAACAATTTAAAGTTTAAACATATGAATGTCACTTATCAGCCAATTATTATACATTTCATTATGGACATATATGGAATAATGGAAAGAATACGTAGCCTATTATTGCTCTCTAATAAATCAAAATAACACACGGCCTTATAAAATCTCATATTTATGAAGAATGTATAAAGGCTGTACCATAAATATACTATATACATGCAACATATCCCAAGACGTGTGGAAAATACTGGCTAAATTCATATGCAAATACAGCTTAAATGAGACGTACAACCACGAATTCATATGGAAATACAGCTTAAATCAGATGTACAGTCGTGCATTCATACGGAAATACAGCTTAAATGAGATGTACAGTCGTGTCTATAGCTGTATTCGACTGGGCGAAAAGTTAGAGTATATTGGCTCCATAGAGAATATTTTTTATTCGACTGGTATTTCCAGGGAAAAATAGAACACGAAACAAGTCAGGAGCAAAACGCATGGCATGTTTCATGAAGTATGTCACGCGATGCAAAATTTGAAAATGCGGGACTTAGGTGCTACTATTATTCAGCATTCACGATGTCTGAAAACAGCGCTGAAAGGTGGATTTTAATTTCAAAATAGTAAAATTTAGGTGATTTAGTCGGTTTCTGCAACCTCCATACTGCCAGGGATTTTGTATTTGACTGGTACGTTTGCGTCGAGCACATTTTGGCAACTTCGCGAGTAAATGTACTCTACGGAAAAGTCCCAGTCGAAGACAGCTTTGATTTGTACTAATGCAAAATGCACACGAAGGAAATTCCAAATAGATGCAATGGGGAAATTCCAAATAGATGCAATGGGATGCCATTACATGCTTAGTCAAATGTTTGCATGAGTATTTGGCCCAGTATGACATATCAGTTTCGATATTTGCCCGAATGGGAAGCACGAGGGCAAATATAGAAACTGATATCGAGTACCAGGTGAAATATTACGGCAAATATGCTATGAAGCATGTCATAACATATTTATGTCACACGTTACGTTTTGAAGGTTTAGCAGCAGAAAGTCACATTGACCTGAATAGATTAATGCTGGTTAAATGTTGCCTTAACAAGAAATGATTTTTAAAAACACTAGCAAATCAGCAACATTTTATGACATATTTCTTTATTTAACCGATTAGTGTTTGAAACACTTAAGCGCGTCCATTTAAAATTATGCCATTAATATTTTGCACTGAGGGCGAAATGTGGCTCTGTATTTGCCGTGGTATTTGGCCCTGTGCAAAAGTCAGTACTATACGATGATAATCTCAAATAAGTACTAGTAGAAGGGCGAAGGTATTGTGAAAAGTATGAAATGTGGCAATTGTAGTATTGTAGTATGTAATTATATACTAGTTTTACCAAGCTGACATTTTTTTCAAAATGCCCACCGTCGTATCTCGAAAACATTAATACAAACATGCTCATAACATACTAGTGTTCGGTCCGAATATTCGAATATTCGTTCTAATAGACCATTATGAAGAAATTGTCGTATAGCATAGGAATATTCGAATATTTATTGGCAATTACAAAATTGTCTTATTTAGGATTGAAAACAAAATTTCTTTTTCAAAATGGCTGGCAAAATGTTGCTTGATTGGTTCAATGTAAAACTTCTATGTCTTATATTGACTTGATTTGGTATTAATCTTAAATTGGATCCACTGATTTTCGAGATATCCATTACTGTTATAGGACTTTCTATTATGGATATTTCAAACACGAATACGTATGCAGATTTTATAGGGTCACCACTGCAATGAAGATGTCCCCTGATTTTGGGGCCAAAGGTAAAAGGTCCAGGCTACCCTTAAGGTTAAAGTTACCTGTTTTAGTTTTTTTGCCAGAAACGAATGCCTATTTTCCCGAACAGTTCAATGCGCATATTTGACGTTACCCCATGGCACGCACTGTTGTCCATTTAAGGAAAAATGTTCGAACAGCAACTATGCCCACAGAAGTAGGTTAACTTTTGGGTCAAATGTCAAGGTTATTTCTTCGTGTAAATGTAACCATTTATTTCATTAATATTAGATTCGATTTTATCAGAAATTATCTCCCCTTAATCACGCACGTTCAATGATCATATAAGTAGAAACCGTATATCAGTGCTCGGTAAATGTGCAGACATAATTTGAAAACAGAAATGTCTTTTTATCAAAAGGGACGCCAAAATTTGTTTCGCGTCCGATCAACTAGAACCTTGATAAACTCAATAGCTCTATAATTTCTAGATTTGGTCTTCCACCGTAGACCTTCACATTGAGATTGTAGAAAGCAAAAAATCACCTTTTCCCCTCCTTTCTGCTGAAAAATGGCACCCGACTGCTTGCGTACCGCTCAAGAAAATGATCGCATCTTGGACCTGTAATAACTTGATTGCAGGAACACGAGCATCCTTCCCAAAAGCAGATTTCATCATCCTCCAGTACCACTAAATATGATCATCAATGCCTCCAAGAGTGCCGCCTGCACAACGGAATACTGTATTACCACAACTGCCTTGTAGTGCCCCAGAACTACTGCGAATCAGTTCTTGAGCAAGTACATGACTGCATGGGACATTTCACATATGACCGCACCCTTCGACCACGCTTTCACTGGATCAGAATAGATGCCGCCATGAAAATATGAACCGCTAAATGTATCCCCTGTCAGAGTCGTGCCACCAAGACCCATACTGCCACGTCACAAACATATACAGTAGGCGCCACTTTTGAACATGTCACCATTGATGCAATGGGACCCCTTACGAACTCGAATAATGGAAACTGCTATATATTCCCTTTCTTCAAAACTAATTTACCAAATGCACAGAAGCTTTTGCCCTCCAGAATCAAGAAGCAGCGACTGTCACAGATGTCCTGGTAAACCAGGTTTTGCTCACACTTTGGAATTCCCGTAGACCTACAATCAAGACACCTCTTTCAGGAACTCTGCCGCCTCTTGCACATAGTGAAACGCGGACTATGCCTTTTCACCCGCGTAGTGATGTTATGGTAGAGAGATTTAATCGAACTCTCACAACCATACTGACGAAAGAAGCTCAGCTCCATTGCCGTGATTGGGACATGTGTTACCTTTTTGTGATGATGGCCTATCTTACCGCTGTCCATTCTAGTATCAGGTTCACACCCATGCATATGATGTTAGATCGTGAATTGTCACTCCCATTGCACATCGTGATACCACATGCACCTGGAGTATAAACTCATCGTCTCTGTATGTAGAATTGCTCCATCAACACTTGGAGGATGCGCATGAAAGTGTAAGAGCACACTTTCCAGAAGTCTATAAATGACAGAAATCAAGATACTACGCACAGATAGACACGATCTTCTTTCCCGACCAGGGAAATTCCTCCTCGACTAAGAAAACAATTCCTTCGTCTCGCTGAAGTTACTCAGCCGGAATTATTATTTCTTTCACCGTACTTAACAAATACTTAAGTAGACATTAATCCAGGGTGACGCACCCGATTAATACCCACAGTCGTTATCGTAGTCAATGAGGCCATTCCCGATGCTGGAGAAGGTATCAAAACAATAGCTGTATTGTTGATACAACCGGATACCCATGGTCTGACACTTCCTCGCGTATGACAGCCACGCGCGACCTTTAACCTCGCAATCACCCAAGATGGTAAGTTCCTGGTGTTTTAAAACCGTATCTCTAAGCAATTACAAATATATAGGTCGTGAGTATCAGCGCGCAAGTGTTCGCTTGTTGTGACGGCATGCAACGGACCAGAAAAACCTGACTCGATGAAGCCGATGGTATGTTTCATAGTTGTTGTATATAGGCATAACCTTAATTATGATAGTGCACAGGCAACCACGCCATTTGGATAAGCCGACCTTTTAAAAAAAAAATTATTTGAACACAAGTTGAGGCCACGTGTTAATACGTTATTCCTGTATATAAAATAACAGGAAATCCATCAGTGATTTCCACTAAACTTCCAGCTCACCATCTGCACTTTTATGTAAAATCCGCTCATAAACAAATGGTCACCATAAAAACCGCCAAAATGGATGGCCATGGATCGTTATAAATCGCCTCAATGCGTACGCTATCAGACTCAAAGGAAACGGATATGCCATGTGGTTTTGTTGTAGCGACCACCGTTCCAGAATTTGGCGTCACCCCTCCCCCTACTCAACCCCACCCCTACCATGGCTGAACCTGCCTGATGCATCTTGTACTGTCGAGATCGTCGAGAAGCACCGCTGCTCGTCACCCGCTTGCTTCGAAAGAACTCAGAAACTTGTAGCTGGGTACGAACCTCCGACCGAGTTCTGCTTGTGCTGCTTCACATCATTTTTTTTCTGAAGGGCACTTCTTCACGCGACAAAAAACATCTTGTGAAAGCTAACTTTCACAACGCCACTCTTACGACAGAAACATCTTGTGAAAACTAAGTTCTACCACGTCGCTTTTGTGATCGCTTCTCCACAAGGATCCGTCTGAACCTTTCGTCCACTCTAATAAGTTCCCCTTACGTGGCTTTGTGATTTCTGGCCATCGAGGATTAAGTCACCACATGATGTTATGCCTCGGGATATACCTACCAAGTTTGGTTCAAAGTCAACAATTCCCGCAATAGCAAAAGCTAGACCAACCTCCCCCCCCCCAAACCAACCCCATCACACACACACACACACACACACCCCACCGACAAAATGGCAATTTCTTCAATTGTACTGTAGATCCCCTGCGCTTCATCTGGACCTCTCCTAAATAGTGTAAAGTTGCCCGTGGAGGTTTCTACCACTTTCCCTCATTTAACTCTCAGTTGAGGCTCCCGCAGACACCTTGATCTGTGCTGTTTCGGCTGGCCATGAGCCACTTGGAGTAAGAAATACTGCTCCTCTCGGCTCAACTTTCTTATGCCTGAAAACCTCGTCGCAGACTCCCCGTACCATTGCGAACGGTTTTGGGAACACAATATTGCATCATGCCATGTGAGACAGCTCCCCATGGATGCATTATTTCCAAGGCTTCGAAAAGCTCCGCCATCCTTTCGACTGCGTCTTCGGATTCTGCGACCATTACATCTTTTTTCTCATAGAGAAGGGTTTGCCACATAAATTATGCACCACACACATTAGGCGTATCTCCTAGAAAAGAACAAACACTATGGTTTGATTTTCTCTGTCTGTTAGCGATCCCTGTTTCTTTTTAGACTGCTTGGCCGGTGGTCAAGATAAATGCAGTGTATAATTAAGCGATACTGTGGTTAACACCAGTTCCAAGTGGCTGAACCAGATAACCGTCGCATCACCCAGAATCTTTCTCTAGTCCGCTGCGCCTTCTCAGTCTGTCGTATTAAAGAGCAGTGATATCCCGACTTGACTCTTTCCTCTTTAATTACATGGGCTGGCTGGCACATCAACAACTCGGTAAGGACCGCCCCTTGGACTGTGTCAAGATCTTGTTCACGTCACTCAAGTCAGTCTAGGTTTTGAGCCAAAAATGACCCTCCCGAGAGACAGTTGTACACACACACGCACGCACGCACGCACGCACGCATGCACGCACGCACGCACGCACGCACGCACGCACGCACGCACGCACGCACGCACGCACACACACACACACACACACACACACACACATCCCCCCCCATCGCTGTACAGGCCTACCCGCATCTCAAGCGACGATATTCGGATAGGGCTCGTCAGATGATTGGGACACAAATTGGTCCCATCGCTGCCCTATGAACAACATTTGGCCTATGAAAAATTACCATGCATGGAGCTTAAGTAAACCAAAATGTTAAGAAAGTCCGCCCTCACGCTTGCTCTCTCGCTACCATTCCCATCCTCAACACACTAGCGCCCGAGAGAGGTCATCAAAAAGAGCTTGGCTCGAACGCAGGCAGGAAAGATCGAAAGCCAACTGCAGTGAAGAAAGCCACATGTGACTTTTCCTCCCGTATCGCATGCACAAAATCTGCACACACCACCCGTTCCCAGCAGGATTAACCAGACTGGATCCCTCTTCTCAGAAGGAACTATTCGTCGGCCTGTAGACGCCTTTTCGACCATGCATGATTGGGAGATTCGCCTCCCTCGTCACGGACAGAGCCACTGCCAATGCTAACTCCACAGAAGCCCCCATCACTGAAACCACCGCCAAAGCCACCACCACAGGAACCACCACCACAGAGACCGCCACTGCAGAAATCACCAAGATAGGAAGCACTGCCACCTCTACATCCGCCATGACTACAATTGCCGCTGCATCACAGACTGCTTCTGCCGGAATGAACGTACACATCAGCGCAACTATCCTCTGCTCGGAATAGAAAGGATGTCGTACATCGACAACGACGGGAATGGCAGCTCTAAGTTCCAACCAGCACTCAGACCACTGGGGAAAGTCCAGCCTTCTGGTTACGTATAACTCAGGCACACTACCAAAATCAGAAATGTCCGGCCCGACCTACGCATCACCAAGGAGATGTTTAATGGCTCCGGTCAGCAAACGATTGTGCGGATGGCCCAGACTAGCATCCAGGACATGACGTCTCAAGCTCCGAGACCAGGACAGACATCCGAGAGTCACTTCAGAGGCCTCACGACCATGGACAGCTACCGCCATGGCGGACCAACCATGCTCAACTGGCACACCGTCCTGGAGCTCGAGGGACTCAAAGGAGATGATAGCTAGCGCGATGACCATCTGCACGGTCCCCTTCAGACAGGGATAGGTGCGGGAAGGTGGCTGCCCAGTCACGCTATCTATCTGCCTAGCTATCTCAGAAAGGAAGAAAGTCACTCAATATAGCAGTGGTGGGGCAACAAAAATATCACAAGAAACATGCTTTTTGTGGTGAAAAGTCAGATGACATGTACAAGGTGTCAATGGAAAAGGATAAAAATGTCTAGCGATGTGCAGAAATGGTGCAAGACCATCTGTTAATTGAGAACTTGAGTGGCTGGGGACATGATGTTCCAAGATACTATATATCACAGAAAGGGCTTGAAGGTCCACTATAAGAAAGCTAAATTTGTAAATTATTCAAGCAACAGTTCAGAGTTCAAATAAACAACTCCATGGAATTACCCTGGCAGAGCAGCTATCATATATTAAAGAGAGCCGTGCAGAGGGTATTGAGAGTGACGGAGCACTGGTATTCAAATTGTCAGATTTAACCCATATGTACAATTCTAGACGTGATGATTTGTGTGCAGATATACCTGATGGAGCACGCTCCAACAGACTCAAAGAATGAATCTTGACCAACATATCTGACCGACAAGCCCATAAACAGGGCAGGAATGTCCTTCTAGCATTTGAAGATGATATAGGCTGATACTAAAAAGCATATGAAAGTCACTTTGATGACAAGGGCATAGTTTTAGTCAAGGCAGCAGAACTTGTTCCATGAGGCATTCTGAAACATGAAAAGTCGGCATTCAATGGCAATTTTTTCAGGTGCGGTCAATAACAGGATGTGCCACAGTCATTGACAACCCTAGTTGCTATGATAATGTGTGGCACCAACATTGTCCAGCAATCCAGTAATTTCACTGATACCCAGGCAATGCTAGCTGTCTCACAACTGATACGGCATGTCATTATTTGACGCTACGAGGAATCAATTTTCCACTACCATATCCAGGACCATGAACCACCACTGCCTATCTACTTATGCCTTCTCATTCATGGCAGAACAAGAAATCGTCGGTTAGTTGACAAGCTGTATGACCTGGGGCTTTCTATATCATATGCTATTGTATTGTCTATTTCCACGGATTTCACCAACGAAGTTTATGCAAGATGTGAAGCTGAATATCTGGTTTGTCCAGAAAATCTACGCCACAGTCTTTTTACGACAGGTGCTGTGGACAATATCGATCATAAACGCACTTCTACAACAGTGCAAGGGTCATTTTATAAATCCATTTTCTTACACCCCAGCAAAGATCTGCAGGGTGAGGATCGTGATACACCTATCTTCATACAATGGGAACAAAAACAGAAGAACATAGCACCATATACCAGTGTGCTTTGTCCATCTCTCCACACATACTAACGTACATTACCAGGGTTACTGTTATCTCACGTGAGGAAGTGACAGAATATTTAAAGCTTTGCAAGATGAAAACAAGTGGCTCAGTGATATGAAAGTAGTAGTTGATAGCACACTTCAAGACATGGATGTCTCCCCAACGGATATTAACGCACGTCTGCCTCTTTTCACAGAGAAAGCAAATTCACTGCCATGATACACCATGCCATGAAATTTGTCAAGAAGAATGTTGACTTAAATCCTGGTCAGACGCCTGTGATTATCATAGATCAGCCGTTGTTTTCGCTTTTCAAAACAGATCCAGTGGAACTATCCCAACATCTACGGAGAAGATAAGATGGTAGGAATGTTTGGTGGCCTTCCTGTTGAGATGGCGGCGTTTAACACCATCGGTGACTGATTAGATGAAAGAGGGTGTTCAAGTGCCTTAGTAATGGCAGAGATATCATCCCCAGGAATGACTGAATCCTTTCGCAACACACTCCACATGGAGTGAACAAGACACGCCCATCAGATTACAATAAGTAGTCTTTAAATCCTAATGTTCAAAGCATATGAAAAATACACCAAGAGCCTACCATCAGAGAAAATTCCCCAAAAGAGTTTGATGTTTGGAGTCAAGGGCGCATAGAAGAAAGCCTGCAATTTACCTATTGTCTACAATGGAATTTGAGTAAGCTAGGCTTTGTGAGATTACTTCGAGAGGCACACTTCAAGCTATACATGGACGCCGTTGATCAGCTTCTGCCCCAGTTCTTTGCTCTAGACAACCCACCATTGGATATCAGTTCACTTGCGGGATATGGTGAATCTTGAAATATGTACCCTGGTGCTGTAGCACAGTTTGAGATCGTCAAATTGGTCATCAATAGACTCATCGGTCATGACCATTCATAGCTATAGAATAAGATCATGAACAAAGTAACTGCGTTGTAAAGTATAGGAGTGGAGCTATTCAACCTACCGAAAACCCCTCAGCTAATGCGTTGGATGGTTGCAGGACCAGAAATGGCACGAAATAATGGATTTAGGCTTTAATTGGGTAGTTAATCGGTGGCCATGTTGGATTTTTAGCCATCTTGGATTATAGATCAATTTAGTCCTAAAGGATGGTGTAAATCTAAAAGAGCATACCCTGATAACGCAGCTCACTGGGCAGATACTGGTCCGATACTGGGCCGATGCTGAAAGTATCGGCACGGTATCAGCCCAACATCGGCCCAGTATGCTGCGTTATCTGGGTAATATGTAATCAATAAACCCAAATGAATAATATGAACATGTAAGAATACTGCGCTTTTCTTGATTCAAATTGACTTGTCCCCTAGACCCGATCTGTTCGTCATGAAGAGCTACATCTGTGTCACTTTTCATGCTTTTCACCAAAAATACACGACACTTTTAGATATTCTGCACTATTCTGCATGACTATAGTATACAAAGACAGGCGACAACGATACTGATACCACTTACACGATAATAGCATACGTCGCGCACGCACGCGCGCGCCCACGTACACACGCATGCACAATTATTTAAACATTGCATCTTTAATTAATTTAATTAATTAATTAAGGCACTCAGTAATACCTCTTTAATAATAGAAATTTAAGTGTATCAATTTCAAGCTAGCTATCTGGTCTACAAGCAAGCTGTTGAATAATTTTGAAGCTAATCTGACAAGAATCTGATGTGCAAGAGTTTCCAGTCAAATTAGCTGTAATATATTCGACAGAACTGTTCTCAGATTGTAGATTAAATTTGTAGTATTTGACATATAGGTTCAAATGCATAACACTTCAGATCAGGACTTTGCAATTATTACGAGCGGAAGTATTAGTATTGAGAGGGCATTGTTATACAAATAAGCCATCAATCACATTGTAAGAAACGTTCAGGGTATTTCACGAACCAGATTTTTGCCTGGTGCCCTGTATCCGTCCTCTATCTCATATAATCCAGGATACCAGGTACGAATCGAGCCAGTGAACCATGAAACAATTAATCGCGAAAACGCAAATTTAATAGAGACATATGTCTTCTAGCGGAATGTGAACAGCACATGGTTTATTTATGTTAATTGAGTGTATTCAGGGGACATATACGGCTTCCAAAACTACTTTATTAATAGGCACAAGGCCAATCTTACCACTGTGTCAGGTGAATCCGTATTGTTAATATAAATCACAGCTTCATGACAATATACGTTCACAGTTATTTGATACAGGAAGAATAATGTACAGTTTATGAAACTAATACAACGAAACAGGAGATGCAGAAGATTGACGTCACTAATATTGCAATACTCGGATCAGCAGACGATGGCTTGCTAATCTCTCGTGATCGAATTCCACAATAGATTGATCCTATCTTTTACAGATGTATCTGATGTCATAATCTAATACGCCACATGTTAACTGACGTCACAAACTGACGTAGCTCCGTCTCGAAAATCGGAAAGTCCGGAACTAAAGTTTACGAATTGTATGTCTTTGAAGAATTTACAATTTAGTAAACATTCTGTTGAATATTTTGAAACTAATTTGACTGAGAGCTGTTGCTACAGTAGGTTAGCTGTATAGTTATCTTTAAATTTAGATACTGGGAATTCATGTTTCAAAGTTTAAAATTGATTCCATCACACGTACAATATGGGCGGAGCGTAGCTAGAAATGGGCGGGCCATAGCTATTATCCCTCTGTTCGATCTGTGCATGCGAAAGAACGTCAGAATAAGACACTCATAAAGATGTTTAGCAAGACCAACCAACGATATGAACCTTAAAATGTATGCCTCACAGATAATATAGCCTCAATTCTCGATACATTTTGTCTATTCCTTATTGAAAATATTAATCTGTATTTTAACACATAATTATAATTGGGAATTATATAATTGTTATTGGTGATAGTATCTATAAAATTGTATCATTGTTTTGTATCAAGCATCAATGTGTACAATCAAATTCGATTCAGAATAGAATACCAATGTTCAAATGGGTTGGAGTTATACAACAAATCCTGATAACGCCGGTTACAGAACCAGTACTGGGCCAATATGACCTCCTATTGGCCTAGTCCATATCCAGTAACGTACGTGTTCAAGAATTGACTACTTTCCAGGAGCTTTGCGAAACAAAACAACACATATGTTCTTCCGGATATTTTTGGAACTTATCAGATACACAAAAGGATCCGCTACACTGTTAAGATAAGAGATATGCAGCGAGTAGATAAAGAGACCAAGATGAAACGGTTGATTGGAAAATCCCAGGACGCTGTGATAACAGGTATGCAAAAACCGAGGAAAAATGGATAGAATAAAAAGAACAATGATGATGGACACTGTACGGGAGCTGGTACTACGACGTTCTTGTTCGGTCAGTTCTGAGTCTTTTGCCATTTTCCACTGCTTAGCCAAGTGAAAGATGGCGATTACTAATGTTGGTATTATCAGTGTAAAAATGAGATAAATAGTTTCTTTCAGTGCCCCATTGGCATGAAAACGGCATACTTTCACTAGGCTATCCTTGTATATGATAGGATATGGTATAAACAAAATACCATAAGCTGTTGACAGACCGCCACAAAACAACCATATCCCCAAACATCTAACCAACATCCATTTGACCGTGATCCGTGCTTGAGCCGCGAGGGGCTGGGTGAGTTGATAGAACCTTACTCCTGATAAGAACATTAGATGACACAGACTTGATTTGTAAGCCAGTGATGCCGCAAACATGGTGACGCGACAGATAAAGTCCGCTCCAAAAGGGTCCGTGGGTATGATAGCAGGAAATATTAATGTGCCTAAAACGGCTGCCCAGAAACAGGTCAGGAAATCACACATGCCTAAACTGGTTAAAAGCGTGAAGATCGGAATGCGACACTTCTTAGATTTGATTAGATAGGCGATGAGAATGCCATTGGCAATTGTTCCGAATCCAAAGACAACGAGTGGAAAACATGTATTTAACATCGGAGGGAATTTATCGTATCCTTCAAGGAAATCAAGCACCTGTAGGTCGGTCTCGCTGTAGACTACAGAGTCGTTGCCGATCTCTGATGGATTTCCCAAACCTAATCTAGGTGTTTCTTTCTCCATGCCAAGATCATAGGAATTAAACTTAATATCTAGACTTTGCATCTCTGGTTAAATCTCAAAGAAATATGGCGTTGTGTTCTTTCCACGTTGTCTTCCTCCGACGTTATCTGCTGTCAACGTTGTCCTCTTTGGAAGTTGTCTCGCTTGGTTTTAAATATATATTTAGAAATCCGTACAATTATACTAAACTATAGACTTAATCGGCATTACTAATATCTTCATCAAGATAAAGCAACCAGAACCCGCACTTTGGTGAGGTGCTGTTACGAATATCAGAAAGATAGATATTCGATTGCTTGCTATATTTAATAATTTAATATCTTCCATATAATTTTATTGAATCTAACTATATAGTTTGCCAATTAGTTTTCTCTTTAGATACGGATTTCGAAATAATATTGCTTGTCGTCTTTATTTATAGATAACATCTATTTATCATATGCATTCGGTTAGCAAGAATCAATAATGTCATCGATGGTGTTGCACTTTGGAGAGGCGGAGAGTGTATCTGTACAGCAGAGGAACGCTCAATACCTGAATGACAGGATGCGTCATAAAAGACATTAGGGTACGTGCGTTTGATCCATAGCAGTAAACATAGCTCTTCTATATATCAGATAGCGTTATTCAGGTCTATGTGTTAGGGTTCAGGTTAATGGATAAACATTTGGAAAATGATATATAGCAATAGCAGCGCCAGGTTCCTTTTGCAAGGGTACGTGCGTGTCTCTCTCCTGCCAGCTCCTACAATTAAAAGATTTTGCTAATATGCCTAAATTCCTCATATTGTGGATATCGCATGAACACTGATACTCTGGACCAGAATTTCAGGGTATGGAAGAAAAATGTGTATAAACTCTATAAACATTCTGCAGCCAATCATTAAACTAATCTGACTGGTGGTGTTGTTGCCTATGGCAGTAACTAGTTGTTGTTGCCTATGGCAGCAACTGTTCCAAGTCAAATTAGTTTCAAATTGGTCAACAACTTACCTATGTTGTTCCTGTGAAATTAAAGATATGGAACTTCAGCTCTAAAAGGGTCAATTATAGCTGGCTAACAGGGAAAATATACAAATCTTACCGGTAAATAATAACAAAGACTGGTGATACCTGACTGTCACAAAGAACGTGTGGCGGAAATGTCCGGGGACGCGCCCATTATCCAGGTACTGCCGCGCATAAAGGAATCAATTGAGCCACCTGTTGCTGTCCGAGTAAAAAGCGAAATACAAGAATTCATCTGCGAATCGCGAGCATGATGCTAGGATAATGTATATAAAAATAGTTTGTCTTTGTATATCGCTTGAGCAATTGTTTATAATTGTCTTTTTATAGCACCTCTCTTCATTACCTATGTTATATTTGCAAGAGGGCAGGTAAATATTCGGTGGTTTGCAATACAAAGAACATGCAGTCCTGTCGGATGGTGTGTAAATGACAGTAAGTATTGTTTAAATAATTATGTTACGTATGCTTAGCTCTTGAATATTGTTGGTAATGAAACTGAAACAAGAAATAGGAGAGCATATAGTTTTTATATTTTTTGTCAGTCTGTAGTGAAACATTATCTATGATCGTTAGACTTGCTGTTCATTTGCAATTTCTACTTCTTATTTATCTTGGACGTAATTGGTCATGTTGTATTTAAGGCATTTAGTCTGTCAAAGTGTGTACCCTAGATGCATTTTTGACAAAGTAGCTGTAAGCCTGTAACTTTCAAGAAATATTCTTAGAACATCATGATATACAAAGCCGCCTGATACCATTTTTTCTCCTTGATTAAACTGACGCCATCTTTTATTTCAAAAGGCCACCATGTGCACGCTAATTTTCCGTCTATATCTCCAGTTATTTATCTACATATGCTTGCATTCAAAATTTATATTATATGATGGGAAAGCGGGTTCAAACTCACAGCCGCCACATTGAATATCAAAATGACCACCATTGTCGAAAAATCTGCATTAAATTGAACGGAAAGCACCCCAGTGGCATATTGCATAGGAATGATTCAAATTTCACTGCAACTGTTAGATTTACAAAAAAAAGATAACAGAACACTAGAAAATGAGGCCACCTCCCTCATTCGAATATCCAAAATAAACGCCATTTGTAGTGGCTGCCTTCGTGTAGTTGTTTTATTATTGCCCAATCTACAGATTAGCCCTACTCAGACAGTCTTCCGTTGCATCCATAATGTCCAAGTGATTATTAGGGTGTCAAATAAATGATTTCTTCGACAAAAGCTAATGCCCGAGTTACATTTCAAATCTGTCTATGCAAAAATAGTGTAACTGATCATGAGATCATATTGCATCATCGAGGACAGCATGACGGCTAATATTCTGGTAATGATTTTCTTCTCCTTCATAGCGACAGAGATCTGAACAAAGCACGGTTTTTTTATCGCCATGAACGTGGTGCATGCACGCGTTTTGTTGAACTTGGGTTAGTAACATCGCACGTGCGTTTAACTAACTCAACAACCGCTGCTGGGACTGGTGAAATCTTGGTTAAAAGAGGCACACACATTCCCTCTTTTTTACTAGGCCAAGGATCATGGAATCTGGAAATAGCGGGTTGACAACAGGGTCCTGTTGCTGCACAGAAGCATGGCAGTGACCACAATGGATATATTCTATCCAAGCTCCATGTATTAGTGGTAGCGTGTCCAGGGGCGCCGGGAGCGCGGGGGCAGCTGGGGCAGCTTCCCCCATTGCCCTTTGGGCGGGCGGGGTGGGGGGGAGCAGCGGGGGCAGCGGTGCCCTTTACCCGTTTCTATGCGAAAAATGAGTAAACTTTACTTTAGAACTTTAAGCAAGATCTTTAGAATATTCAGACTGAGCAGTTGTATTAAAATTAGGTTGTTTTGACATTAACATACGTCCGTAAAGTAATATGGGAGTGCATCTAGGCCGAATCAAACCATCAATGCAAACGCTATTTATGTAGTGGCAGTTACATGTGACATATTGACCTTTTTAAATCTGTAATCGTTTCATGTATCTTTGCAAGTAAAGATAAGATACATAGTCATATGTTATTTGCATTTTTGAAGTCATACTGGCCCATGCTCGTTAATGCCGTGCTTAGTGGGTAGAATAGAATATATGTGCAATGGATGGATGCATCAATGTGGAACACTAACGGAGAATTAACAGCAACGCTCAAACTCAAATTTTTAATTTACGTGAGAAGCAGATGCAAAGGTAGAAACAATTTGTATACACATGGCCGAAGTGAAATGCCGGTTGGTGTATTTGAGGAATGTATTTTGGATGTGTTGCCCCCACCCCCACATATATAGAATGTGGGGGGGGGGAGGGTGTGGCTGAGCCTCCATCGAAAGAATGTAAAAATTAGATGCACTTAGACGCCATCTCCTGTATCTCCTACATCTCTAAGTAATAAATATCATTCTCATGGATTTTTTAATACTGTGCTATTTATATGAGTATGACCTCCTCCCCCCCCCCACCCCACTTCCACCCCGCCCCTCCCCTACCAACTCGTCCGGTCGTGATACACATGTTTAACCATGTTACGGCCCGTGAGCTTTAACCATAAAATATGATGACACTATACACACGTAAGCAAAACCAGACATTCGAAGGCCTCCTTTGAATAGCCCGGCCAAATGTACACGCCAAATTTACACGCCAATGTGGCTAAGTAAGAGGCTGCGAAAACATAATTTATATTATGTATTCCATACACACTCGCTGTTGAATAGTTTGTTACTAATTTGACGTAATTATGTTGTTACCTCATCGATCTATTCATCCAGTATATGTCCATCGTATTCTTTAAGCGAGTCCTTAAGAACGGCTGGGCAGGAAGGATCCATAGGGGCAGGTCCATGCTTGGTCCCGTAAAGCTGCTTGATCAATTTTCTTTGTGGCAATCTTGGAATTTGCACTATTTTTAAAAATTACATTTAATGACCTTCTGTGAAACTTCTTAACATGAAATTCAAGAAACTTCATGGTCTTCATCTAAGGCAAGAGCTGAGCAAATCTTGTTCACATGTTCAACATGATTGGTAGATTTGTCTTGGATAACCTAGTTTTCACAAAAAACACTTTTCCTCTGAATCCCGCTGATTGCAAATATAATTAGGAACTAGGGTCCAATTAAATATTTTCAAGGCAAACTGCGCAAGTCCGCCATGCAGATACATACACTCAACGTGTGCATCTAACACAACAACCCGCCGCCCGCTCGCTCACATTGTGAATCGGGAATCTGTTCAACTGACCAAAGAATACATAAGTTCTTTGAATAACATTGCTCTAACATTTATACGTGATCATAAGAAGGTCAGAATGCAGGAAATTGAATCATGAACCTGCACATTTTCCATGGTGGTTAGGTGGGTGGGTATCTCCGAATACTCTTCTATGAGAGGCGGGGAAGGGTAACACCCATTTCATATCTTCCTCCAGACAATGCCATCCAGCGTGCCCTTTTTGTGGAACCTGCCCCGCCCCACAAATTTGCTTCCGGCGCCCCTGAGCGTGTCGACATTATTGTCCACATTGGTATCCTCCAAATTGTCTCCTGTTCAGCGACTATGCGTGGACCCAGATGGTTCACCTGAAGTTGATGGCCGACTGCACTGCTCAGACACGGGGTGCATATATGGCTTATCAGTAACTGGAGCCATGTCTTGTTCAGTATCTATCAGTACATTTGGCATGTGCACAACAACGTCCTCAGCGGGAATCGTTTCTTCGCCAGAGACAAATATTTGAAATGCCACATCGGATGCGTCTGAGACAATTATTTTAGATCGGTTGAAACACCTTGCTATCAGCAAGAACCATGCTTCACCACTCCATCAAAATGTTCATTATATATCACTTTGTATGTTGTGTAGTATGAACTGGAGTGGCATTTTGACCTGCCTTCTATGTCACATTTCAGAAACTCGACACATGTCGCTAGGAATAACTATAAGCTCCCCAGCAAAAACTAAGGTTACTCCAACACATATTGGCTGATATTGACCTTCCAATCACACACGTCTTAACTTTCTTGGCAGCATTGTCCACGGAAGCACGAATGGCTCGATCTTTCACAAGGCCATACTGTACTGTATCTGTAATTCCAGCCACTGTGAGCTCACCCCTGAAGTCAGGGTAAATATTCCTCTTTTTCTTCTGACATCCCTTTTGCGAGGCACCAAACTTAGCGCTCGTTGTTGGTAATCAAGTATAATATGGTCAGATTTAGATTAAAACAGCAACTAAAGATCGTTCTATTATAGTGTTCTAGTATCAACGGTTTGTTAATTCTTGCATTTTAAAGAGAGTTCATATTAACAGCTCGGACCCTTACATGTACATTGCAGTCATTTGAAAGCTAGTTGGTAGGGGGAATAAGATGCAAGCTGATCCATAGAATTACTTCTAATACTATGTAGTGCATAGCAGAGAAACGGGTGATCCTAGCAATTTGTGTGGAGTTTTTTGGAAATAGTTGAAGACCGTGCTCTGACTTCATATTTACTTGATCTAAAATTAGCTGTGCTACAAGTGAAGGAGTCGCCATAAAGTTCTTGATGATGTCTGTGTGATTTTCTTCTTGTAGTATGATTTGAATGTTATTTATGTAGGATTTTCTGCGGTTTTCTGTCGCTTTGCAGGTTACCGGAAACTGAGTCTTATCCTCTGGAGCATCGCGACAAAGCAGGCATATATCCGGCGTGTTATGCTGATTGAAGCGAGATAGATTTGATTGAAGTGTATATGATCCAGTTAATAATTTCGCTTTTATGGCAGCACGCCTAGCATCTCTAACGTTATTATCAACGGAGCTCCAACAATGGTGAACAGATTCTTCGTGCCATTACGCTTGTACTGCAGTATTAATTAACGAGACTCAGAGAACCAACTGTTTCTGTTGATGTCTTTCATAGCGATTTGTCGGGCCGCTATTTGATGCTCAATAGTGCCCTTTCTGAAAGGATATTGCGAAGAAGGATTAGTTTCCTGCTATCAAGTTCAACTTGGGCTGGTCTTATAACAAGCAAACTCAAAACTGAGACTGATGCTGTGTTTGAATGAAGTGATCGTAGCTGTCGAAGAACTGGAGCTGGAACTGTTCAAGGTCATTAATAGCTACTTGTGTTAGCTTTAGTACTTCTCGGCCATAAATGGATCTGGGAAGGCAATAGATTTTCCAAATTTGACTTGATACAATAGGAGAGAGACCGCCATGTCCATGTAAGCTAGCACTCATCATTGAGTACAGTGTTCTGCGAGTTGAGTAGATACGCTTTTCAACATTCTCCTTATTCGAGACTGACCATTCAATTCCATGCTGTGTTTCACTCACTGACTCTTTGATGATATCTCCCGCTAGTGATATCGTGTCCAACTCCTTTACATATAGTACAAAAACAAAAATTGCACCTTTATCGAGGTTCTGTTGCACAACATTGGCTCTCTGACTACAACCATGGGTAACGCGACCATAAGATATTTGAGCACATAAATTGCTCAGTCAATTGATTGCTCATTGGATGCGCAAATTACCACGTCTTTCAGGGCCCTGAACTTAAGTTCACCAGAAGGTGGTTCTGCGGGGTCTGTGATAAACATTGCCCTTAGCAGAAATGTCACCCTCTCCTAGTCTGTCTGCCAAATGCATTTTGCATTGTCGCTTGTATCGCCAATATCTTTGACAGACATGCCACTATTCTCACTTCCACAGTGGTACAAATCATCAGTAATTAACCGTTTCCATATTTTGGCCTTAACATAAGAATTACATTTCACAGTCAAAGCGTTCTCTGGCAGAACTGAGCAATAATATATGACACTTTCTGAAGCCAATGATGGGCACCAGTTTCCCATGTTACATTTTTTACGATTCGTGATATACCTTTCTCATCTCGAATGTTATTTTTGTCCGTGACTTCACTATAACAATTGCGATGCCACTTGGCACCTATATCTAAGAGATCTCGTAGATACACCAAGAAAGTTTTGATTAACACATTCAGATCTTTTATTTATACTACCTAAGAATGTATTATATGATGAGAGATCTCGTGGGGTGGCCAGTTGTTTTGTTTGATTATATTCTTGCCATTTGGTACGCATGCTGTAATCAGTTGGTTAGTTTTGACAGGTAGCTCCTCGTTCTCTGTCCTGAAGCCTATCTAGTAGAAATATCAAATAACCCAGACAAGCAGCCGCTTGATAGATGACTAGATGGCGATATATGTGCATATGGGCGTTTTCAATTTACTTTTACTGACATTTTCTAAAACTACCCTGGTCTATGTATTATTAACTAAAGTTTGAAAATTGGGTAATAAATTTATTTTAAATCAAATTGGTTCGATGTAGCCTATATACAACATCGTATAAATGGATCTGTCAAACAATTAAAACATATATCTATAGACTATCTTTAAGAGCTTCTGTGACTAGGGAGCAAAAATACTGAGAGAACCATGTGTCAGATTGCGGTCATTTTGAACTCCAATATAGCCATCACGTAAAGAAAAAAAATGGTATCAAGTGATTTTGAATTCCCCGTTATTGGAAGAATGGTCTAGGAATATTACAGCTATTTTACAACGAAAATACACAAGCCATTTTTGCTACATAAGCTGATAGCCTAATTGCATGAGTATACTGTTTGCGTTCACTCTCGCTAGCTAGCTAAAGTCTGTCTGCACGTGCGTGCGTGCGCGCGTGCGTCCGTGGGTGCGTGCGTGCGTGCGTGCGTGCGTGCGTGCGTGTGTGCGTGAGTGCACGCGTGTATGTGTGATGTGATGGTATTGGGTTTCCATGATGGTAGTGGTGGTGGATGTCGTGCGCGTGTGCGTGCGTGCGTGCATGTGTGCGTGGGTTTGTCCGGAGTTATGTCTAAAAAAAACTACGTTGTACACTACAAAGGAACTTACCATGCATGAGGAATGGTCGTAATCCAGATAAGCATCCTGAATCCGGATCGGATCCAATCCGGGATCAACGCATATCTTGGAAATACTGGTCGGATTTGGCTTACATTTTAACATAAGAAATGGCATATGGGTACATTGTTATGGCACAAATTTTGGCGTGCTAAAAAAAATACGGAAATAAAAAAATCCAGAAAATTCTAAAAAATCTGAAAAATCTTAACAACGTGACAAAACACTGGAGGGCGACAGTCTGTCATGTCTGATTACCCTTGTTTCATTTAGAATATTATAGCGGTTCATTTCCAGCATTAACTTTATTGGAGAAATCCAATCTCTCATATGACGTCATAATCAACTACGTCACATGTAGGATGACGTTATAATCAATTAGCTCATGAATGATTTAGTTAAGTCCGTCATAAGAGCTTAATAATCCGTCAAGTTGCACGAATTATATGTTTTTACTATGTAATTAACATTAAGTTAAATATTTCGAAACTAATTTGGACACGCTGTTGCTGCAACAGCACCTCGTTGGATTGGTTTCAAAATATTCAACTGCTTACCCGTATAGTTTTCTTAAAATTGAGATTCTGTGAGTTCAGCATTCGATCGATCCCAACACCAACAAAGCGTGGGCGGAGCATGGCGTGGAACGGGTGTAGCATAGCTAAAACTGATTCACCCATTATTCGTTATTAAAGAAGTATTATTAGAGGAAATCCGATCTCATCTTATACAAACCATTCAGGTGATGGAATTTGCCATCCATAATCCATTCCTGACTTTTTAGCTTTTTATCATGCCGACAACGAAAGATATTCAGGTTTTAGTAGTTAAATGTTGATATATTTCTACAGTCTATGATGGCTGTCATGATTTATTTTTAACCAATCAGAAAAAACCCAGCGTGTCTGCCACTCTATATGACCTCCGTCATAGAGGTGCCACCTATAGTCTGGCAATGCGGTGTAGAAACAATCATACAGCTAAGCTGTTGAATATTTTGAAAGTAATTTAACTGGAAGTTGTTGCTGCCATAGGCGACAACAACTTCCAGTCAAATTAGTTTCAGAATATTTAACGAGATGAGTATTAAATAATAAAGAATGTAATGCATTGACACTCACATGACATCACACACTATCATTTGAGGAGGCAAAATGGCGACGTTCAGTGTTCAACATTTACGCGATATTACAAAGCAGATAATTGTGATACAGAAACGGGAGTATGACAGGATATGAATGATATGGAATATATAAAACCTAATCTAGCAGTACATTTTAACATTTGAGATGAGATTAGCATCCCTTTATGAATTGATCACACACTATGAGACTCATCTACTGCATGGCCGGTTTCCTCGTGTACGGGGTTATCAGGTAGAGGGAGGAGTCACTGTCCCCTTCAACATTATCAACGCTGGCTCATCTTCACCATCACAGTAAGGCAGCTTAATGAAATGAAGGGGCCAGACTGGAGACAAACACCCAGCCTTCTGCGGTACATTGATAGGTCCTACTAGTTACCTTTTTTTGCTAGGATCTATCAAGTGTGAGAGTCTTTACTGCTGTCAGTTCTTTTACATTGCATTATTAGAAAAGCAGGTAAATTGAATAGATTACCCACAATTAAACAATTAAAATAACAATCAAATGAACATCATTTTAGTTATTTATGTGGAAATCACAAACAAGCATCATTTTGATACGTTTTACATCTCGATGTTGTCATTCATTAACAAGATATTCAAGTAATAGCAGGTTAAATGAATGGAAAACTGGCACCGTCAATAAATGGCCTTTTTATAAACACATCTGCCACAATATCCACTTTTGCTCTTACAGCCACATTTAACCAGCTCTCTACAACCTTCGGAAGCAACTGGATGCGTTGTCCAGACAGGGAGCCATGAATGATTTTGTTTGTCCACTATGCAACACCCCCCCCATGCCTCAGGAGATGGCACTTGTTGTTGTGACAGAGTACAGGCCACCCAGACTCCTTCCTGCTAAGCAGCATGATTCGAGTGCGGCAGTCGTGCATTCTGAGTTGGTTGAGTGATTTCCAGTGTTTTACTTTTCTAGCAAAATATATCTGTGTGTACCTGATTATCATAGTTTATATGACCGTTCTTGTCATATAGGACAACTGTATAGCGTTAAAACAACTTGAAATGCTCAGTTTCTCACATCCAGCTTGGTGAATGCGTTCTGAAAGCTGCAGTCACATCATGCTACGATTTCCACGCCTCCCACGCCAATCATTTCCCCTTTCCGAAAAATTAAGAGAATGTAACACAGCCTATGAAACTGTAGAAAATTGCTACGGCCATGATCTTTTCTTCTTCTAGTCGTTGGGCAATGGTATTGATGTGAATATAAGTGAAACTCTATGTGGGAGAAAGATGACGCATCCACGCCGTTCTCCTCCGTAAGTATCAACTTTGCTGACATCCGGATACAGAGGCAAATCTGATTTAGGATAACCTTCTTCAAACTAGTAACTGTGCTCGACATCCTTAGATGGCACGATCTACTCAGGTCTTACCATAGCTACGTGGAATGTATGTGGTCTGACTGCAACATCGAAGAGGTAAACCTTAGATACAGATTGTGGAGATTTCAATTCCAAGCTGGGTAAACTCGCCAATGCGGACAAAAGTTCAGGACTTAGCTTATGCATGGGATCGTATGGAGATGGCACACGCAATTAAACAACGTAGATGCACTGGTGGCATTCCTTAGTGTCAATGGCCTATTTGCCACAAATACGGCTTTCAAACACCAGTGCTGTCACCCGACAACATGGACAGGACATATTGGTGATCGCAAAGCCCCAAAAAGCTCTAAGACTACAAGAGAAGTCTTCAAACAAATATACTTCATATTATACAAAACATCAGCAGAACCCCTACTTCAGGAATCCCGTTCGTATAGAGGCACAGCCCTCAATTCTGACCATAAGCCAGTGATTACACGCCTTCAAACGAACCATCTCTACCTAATTTATAAACGCCATACCACGCAAGAGGATAGAGGATATAACCTACCCAAGCTCATCAACGACACTGACACTCAACTGTCACACAAAAAGGCCCTCGCGGAGTAAATACCTAACATCGACGTCAGCTCAGGTCCAAACGAAGCCTTAACCAAAATATCGAAAGCTATGGAATTATTAACTATCAGCACATTAGAAGTTCTAAAATAACAACCAAACTAGGTATACTGGCGACCCAGTAGTAGTAAGACTATCAGCAGGGCAGAAAGTTTTCCGGCTGCGCATCTGTCAAAGTGGCCAAATTGAGGACTGCACCAAACGACACCTGGAACGAAATAGCATTCTGCGCCACATTAATGAACACTTAAAAGATCTTGCTATTCAACAAGGAGACTCCCTAGCAGATGAAATCACTGCCACAGATGACTGTCACAAAATGTTTCGGGCAGCCCGAGCCCTGAGAGTTATTGACTACACAGCAACACGCAGTGTACACAACTCTGAAGGACACATTATCGGGACTGGTTAGGGCACAGCCGGGGGCAATTCGGGAATGGTTCAAGGAACAGTTCACTGACCACGATGATGAGCCCTTGCATCCGTTCTCAGGAGACCCAAGGCCCTAAAAGCCCTGAAAAATGGACGTGCATCTGGGCATGATGGCTTGAGCAATGAAATATTCAAATACGCAAGGGACATTATCTCAAAACCGACCACGTACATAATCAATTCAGCTTTATGCAACAACTTCCAATCGATGCTGTAGACCAAGGCACCCTTATCGTGCTACCAACGCCTAAGAAACCACCTGACCCCCAGCCAATCTGTACTCCTCAATAGCATAAGGAAGAGCCTATCAAATGTTACTCTATGCTGCACCTGAGGCGAAATCGATGACCACACTGGATCATGTGAAAGTGGCTTCAAATATGGACGCAGATGCGCAGACATTGTAGTGGCTGTGTCAGTAGTCATGTCCAAGTACTGTGATTTCCACAAAATGGGCATTGACATGTCACGAGCCTTCGACACAATTAAATGCTCAAAGATCTTAGATGTTCCACGTCGTGTGGGAAAATTCGACAAGACGCTCCACCCGCCCCACTCTCCCACCCCAACCCACACACCAACGCACCCAGTGTTCACACTGGGTGTGCCGGTAGAGTTGGAATATGCCAACGATGTGGTCTTCATAGATGAGGAAAAGAAAACCCTTGTCGAACTTCCCCCAATAGCTGCAAGCAAACTAAAAATTGAGAATCTCTTTATGAATGAATCCGAGACAGCGTTCACCCACATATACCTATCTACAAACCATGGCACTAAAGAAAACGACGACCCTCTTCGTGGCGGTGAACCATGGAGGAAAAGTAAAGTCCTGGGTTCACTGCGTTGCAGTACTGCTGACATTGCTGCACGCTGCTTCATGGGGAGCACAGCTTTCCAGTCCTTCTGGAAGCTATGGATTCGTAGATCAAAGATGCACTTGGTAGAATGTCTACGTTTATACAATGCAACCATCGTATCCTTGATGCTGTATAACTGTAACAACTGCGCAGCTCCAAAGGCAGCTTTAGAAAACGTGATGCCTGCCACCGCAACACCTGCATACCATCACTGGACACCGATGGCCAGACACATAATTTCCACTGTTACACTGTACAAAATATGTAATATGTCGCTGCTGTCTGTAAAGGTCACCCAGCAAAGACGGTCCATGTTTGGCCATTTGTTAAGGATGCCAGAAGTTGCACCAGCACAGATACCATTGGAATTCGCCCTACTGGGAGCCAGCAAATACAAAGCCAGGAGAGGACATCATTGTATAAATCTGCTGAGCGTGCTATGAGCTGACCTCAAGAAATCAGGACTCAGTCCAGTCAAATCAAGAATGGATCTGAGGAAACTAAATATTTTGGCTGAGTACAAGACACCATTGGCAAAAGCAATGGTGTAGACTGGGGTGTACTTTCCATAGGAATTGGATGCCCAAAGTGAGATAGTGCTTGATTTCACTTCATTAGGGTGTGAAATGAAGAGAATTTTTAAGGTAACAATTTTTTCGACACTCGTGACCCCTGTAGAGTACAAAACTCAAAAATGGCCGTCATCGCTCATGGTTGCTAAAAAGAATGGCATATCTCTGGCACAATTTGACCAATTTCAATGAGGTTAGAGTCTGTTTTATGGTTTTCAAATATGCCCGATCATCTGGAACAGGTTTCAGGTCGACAAGGTCATGGTAAACTTAGTTTTTGGCCTCTCGCTGCAGAAATATGAGTATCTCTGGAGTTAATTGATCAATTTGTATGATGTTAGCCTCTATCGTTGGGTTTTCAAACATGTCCGATCATTTGGAATGGATTTTATCTCAATAAGGGATCCCGGTCACAGCCAATTTTGGACTCTCGGTGCAGAAATATAAACACCCGGCGAGTTAATTGATCAATCTGCATGGTGTTAGACTCTATTTCATGGTTTTCAGACATACCTCTTTATTTACAATATGTGTCAGGTTGATAGGAAGTCAAGGTCATGCAGCAAAGTCAAGGCCAGAATAAGAATAATCTATGTTAATAATTATCTGAATCATATTCCAAATAGTCAGGCATGTCTGAAACCCTATACAGACTAACATGTATATCGGAACAGGCACATTAATAATAATCGCCATATTATTATCTCGTTCAGTTTCCTGACTCCATCAAGTCCAGTCAAGTCAAATCGAAGTACTTGTCGTCAAAACGATCCAGATTATATATAGAAATCAAACATGTCTGAAACATGTGCGTGCATCGTGTGAAAATGTAACTCTAAAAACCTTGTTGCCGATCCTGATATTAAACAGATATGTGACATATTATATTATGCAAAACGCTTGGTAAACCAAGGGGAAGCTAATTTGAGACCCCTATCAGATTATCTTTCTAGTTTATTCCGGCCTGAGCTACAAAAAATTAGATATCATTCAGATTGGCATAAGAAAATTGTAAATAAGCCACAGGAGAGGAGTTGAATATTATCTCATGAATGTGCTTGTCTGTTTCATGTCCAAGTTTGGTGCAGTACTGGGAGGAATATCTCATGATGCGCCTCTTCGGAAAAAGTGCAAGCAACTCAAATCCAACCTTCACCAGAGGAGTGAGAACGTTATAGACATTTACAATGACTTGGCATCGCATTATATGGATCAGATAGAATCCCAGATTATTGGTGTTGATGCTGGGGAGCTAGCCCGATTCTTGACAAACTACATGAATCAAGTCCAGTGTCATCACCACATCATCAGAGCATGCCGTCTGGGCGACTGGGCAGCATATCTGGCTTCACTGGAAGATCAGATCCAGTAGTTCTTCGCTCATGACCTGTACCACTACGCACGCCTTATGCCTATCCAACTGGACCAAATGAAGCAGCTTGAAAACGATGATCAGACAAGGTGGAAGGCACTAAAGGAGGGCAACTTCTGTGTAAAAGAAATCTGACTCGCCCTTCACTGCACTCACAGAAGATCAAGGAGTTGAATGGTGTTGGGTATCTTGTGGGTATTACACCACATTGCCCCACATAACCTCTATCATCAGTGATTGGCTGTGTGGATTTCCACGCTTCTCAGCTGCCTTCCCCTCTTCAGTTGAGCATTATCTGCTTTCTGGCGATATCGCCCTACGATCAACCAGGAATGCACTGAAGCTGAGGGATTCCATCCAGATCCACTGAGATGATAACCCATTGATTGTGGGGACACCACCAAAGAGCCTTGTGTCATCTGTGCTGATTCCAGAAGGTTTCAAGGAGGACATACTCAGCCGGAATGAGAAGGGACTTGAGGGCTATCGAAAGTTTGCTCTGAATCGTCTTTGTACCTTAAGGTCATCAAGCACCAAGAAGAGAGACAACTCCTTGCCTGCTTCCTCGTCATTCAACAGTCACGCCCAGAGCTAGTTCCTCGCTGCCTGCTACCATTGGCGATTACGAGATGGCGGTAACACCGAGTCAATGTTTGCCTCGGACGGATCACTCCTTGTCCCAACAGACAAAGCATCCATCATACATGCTGAGGAGGCTAAGCCCATTCAGGCACTGACATCACCACCAGAATCAACCATCCAGGCACTAGCACATGGTGATGCACACAATGTCCATCTCAGCATTCTCATCAATGACTCCGTTGAAGCCCATGAACATGTTATTATCATTGACAGCATGGCTGTTATTCAATGTATGAAAAAATGTCCAAGCATGAAAAGGATCCAACTTCAAAGAAGCATTTGTTAAGAGAATCACAAGGATGGTGAAACTGGACGATGATGGGCGCATTATATTTGACCGCTGTAACGTCGCTCAATCACTGAAGCAAACGACGAGGGCGAAGCGAACACAGGGAAATGAGATGACGTCTGCGATCCATGACGAGATGACAATCGCTCAGATTACCCTTAAAGAGCTGCTTTCTGCCTCCAGGAAAAAGGCGATCCTCTCCAAGACATTGACTGATGCTGTACTGGAGGCATACAAAGGGTCAAAGAAGAAGGTGGTGGCTGTGAAAGGTACCACTGTTCAGATCAATCAACCCCACTCTTTAGCAGAGTCCGTGTGTACTCATGAACATGAGGAGGCAGATACCATGATTCCTCTGCATGTGATCGATGCACTCCATGACTCCACTCCGAGGGAGATAGATGTAATGTCGCCTGACACCGACGTGCTGATCTTGCTGATGGACCTCGTGGCTCATGGATGACTAGGTACATTCACCAACCTCAAGTTCCTTACTGGAAAAAGGCAACAAATATCGATCGATCAACATTCGTGAGCATGTGAGTGCTATTGGTCAAGACAAGTGTCAAGGTCTGATTGGTTTCCACAACTTCACTGGGGCAGATTGAGGTGGGAAATTTGTTGGAATCTCAAAGAGAAGTCGGATCGCCTCGTACCTATCCTTGCTCAATGATGACCCCATCGTCTCTGCCTTCCAACTTCTGGGTGATGGTGCCCTCACAAACGCTGAATTGGTGGACGGTGAGCTGCCCGAAGAAGTGCGGCCTATCGAGAGGTTTGTGTGCTCAGTACACAGTTCTGGAGCAGCCCAGTGTCTCTACAATCCAGCACCAGTTGCTGTCTTAGAGCTGATCAAATGTGGTTGCCAGACATCTTGTAAGGGGCACTGCTCATGCAAGAAGAACACCCTCCAATATACTGCGCTCTGCAAGTGTCACAATAGTGATTGCACCAACCTTCCTGACTACAGGGTGGTGGAAGATGAAGACGACGATGCATGATTGTTGCACGAACATGAAAGAGGGCTGTGTGGAGATTGTGTGCCCCTAATTTACTTCTTACTAAGTATCCCTGTGCCATGCTTCATGATAGATACGCTATACATGTATGCTTCAAAAATCTACCCCTTAAAATTACAGTACGGCATACAGTTCATCTTATTGAATGTGCTGCCTGGGTATGCATATCTCCATTTTTAGGTTACTTGACACAGATACATGCACTGCAGTTCTCTGACTGAAGCATTATTTGTATCCCAATTGGTTATTACTTGCATTTGCTTATCTGTATTCAGAGTCTCGAACTTTTCATTGGTTTTGACCTTGAACCTTGGATTCTGCATTTGTTTCCTTGATACTTTTACCGTTGTATTCTATTTTACTGTAATTGCATTTGCCACATGACAAACTTGTTATAGATTGATTTTTATTGAATATTCAGCATATGTTGACGTTTCTATTGACCAGACCATGTGACTTTGAAGTCCAATCGACCTGAAAGCTGATCAAAATGATCAGGCAGGTGTGAAAACCCTGCAATGCACTCAAACATCATGCATATTGATCACGATTAACTCAGTCGTACTCATATTTCTTCACCGAGCATTAAAAAATGATATTGACTATGATGCCCGACATTGACATCATATCAAACTGAAACATAATCATGTTTGAAAACCATAGATAAAGTCTATGATCATGCAAATTGATCGATTCCCTCCAGATGTGCTCCGATTTCTGTACCGAGAGGCTAAAAATTGATATGACCTTGACCTTTCTCTATGATCTTGACGTCCTATCAAGATAAAATCATATTTCAAATGACTGGACATGTTTGAAAACCCAACAATAGAGTCTACCATCATGAACATTGATCAATTACCTCCAGATGTGTTCATATTTCTGCACCGAGAGTCCAAAATTGACTTTGACCTTGACGTTTGTGCATGACCATGACTTCTTGTCAACCTGAAACCTATTTCAAATGATCAGCCATATTTGAAAAACATGAAAAGGACTCTAACTTTAGTGAAATTGGTCAAGTAGTTCTAGAGATATGGCATTCCCTGTAGTGTTCATGACCGACGGCGGTCATCTTGTTTTTGGGCCCTACATCATTATCCACAGTGTGAATCAGACATGTGGCAGAGTTATTCTACAAAACATCCTGCAAATGAAACATTATCCTTGTTTCTGATTCTTCGTGGTCACTTTGTTGTATGTTGTGGTAGGTGCCTCTGATCACATCCATTTGGTAAGATGTAATAACAACCTCCTGCACAGATCGAAACTCACTGTCAGCAACTTTGTCAGAGAGAAAGGCAAAAGGTTCCAATTTATTATCTGGATCACTTAGATAACCTGACCATTTCCGAGTATTTTGTTTTACCAACAACCTTTCTCCTGATGTCTTTCCCGCTCTTTCCCTTGTACAATCCGTGATACCACTTTTAGGGTACATGTCCTAAAATACATCCACACTTTTGGCGGTTTCCAGGTGGTTCATGATGCAGGGAAGAAGAAAATTAATAATTTAATGTATTAATTTTATTTTGTTTGGAACAAGACATTTTCACTTTAATTTGATTGACCTTTTCTAAAATTAAGGCCTTACGTTATCATAAAATTAAGTAAATTTCATTAACAACTTTGGAAAGATCTATTTATTTATTTATTTATTTATTTCCAGCAATTAATTAGCATGTGAGTATTGGCTTGGGTATAATATAAACCATGCTGTCCGAGGTCCATTGTCATTACATCATCAATCTATACAGTTTTCCTGTCTTAATTATTATGCAGAAATATTACTTGCTCCGAAAATTCCGTGATACCTCGTTGCAATAGCCAGATAGTGTATTCATATTTTGATGAAATTTCTGATAATATTTACAACACTTTCTGCTCAAACATAGCATTTATTTCCCGATTGCGGACTGTTTGTGGATCCTAGCAAAGTAAGTGAAGTATTTGACGTGTGTACGGCTTTTTGTCCCAAATTCATCAAAATCCAGTCCTAATCGGCCTGACTATTACCAATGTTGTTCAATTAAAAAATTGATCACGTTTATTGCTCTTGCCGAGTGTTGTTGTTATTTCTGTTAATCACTATCATTATCTCTCATATTAGACAAAAGCAGGTTCTTTGTTTACACATTAAAGTTTCTATAATGGCGAAAATTCATCATTGAATTTGTTGCTAGAATAACGCACATTTCCGCCGATTGGGGCGCAAGTGGGCGGATCCGCTTAAACAGCTTTATAAACTTGTTGTAGTAACAGCAAAAAAGCGGCCCGCCGATCCGCATATTGTGTGTGATTACTCATCATATGTATTAACGGAAATCTCAGCTTATCTTATATTAACTATTCCTGTGATAGAATTTGTCACCCATAATCCATTCCTGACATTTTAGCTTTTTATCATGCCGACAACGAAACATACTTAAGCTTTCGTAGCTAAATGTTGCTACATTTTTACAGTCTATAATGGCTGTCATGATTTACTTTTCAACCAATCAGAAACAGCCTAGCGTGTCTGCCTCGGGACAACGAGATGAGCATGACATAATAAAGAATGTAATGCATTGGCACATACATGACATCACCCACTATCGCATAAGGAGACAAAATGGTGGCGTTCACTGTTCAACTTTTACGCGGTATTACATAGCAGATAATTGTAATAGAGAAACTGGAATTTGATCATTGTTCTCGCCGCATCAGGTGTCGATCATGAGTTTTGGAAGATACAGTACACACCGTACAACCGGCAAAGAGTAACACTGAGACTTCTATGGGAATCAAGAACGCGGATAAAGAGGAATTGGCTCAGAATTTGAGGCAAGTTAATAATTCAACATTTTTTCTGGTACATTATTGTTGGATATAAATTATGGCGTAGGTCTTGTAATGAATGGTCGACGGTTGTCCATTCCATGCATATTTCCTGCAGTAAACTCGCTGTTGTTAAGGCATGGTATACCGTAAAGTTGAATGTTTTCTGAAAATGCATCAAACCGTGATACTTGACGACGTGGTTCTCCTGTTTGCTACATAAACAGAAAAAGATACATTTACCTGTCGGAACGTTAGTCTTCCTTATGATCACCAAAGAACGAACCCCAACCGTATCAGGATTTTAGGACATTATTGCCACCACGCAGTGTAGGCTGGTAAGGCAGCCACAAACAACAGATAATGGACCTTTCCGGTTTTAGATATGTCCCGCCCATCTCTAGCTAAGCTCCACCCACACCTCGCTCGTGTTGGGATCGATCGATCTCTGAACACCCTGTCTATCAATTTCCAAAAAAATTACACAGGTAAGCTGTTGAATATTTTGAAAGTAATTTGACTGGGCGTTGTTGCTGCCTTAGGCAGCAACAGCACCCAGTCAAATTAGTTTCAAAATATTCAACAGCATGTTTATTAAATGGCAAAGAATTGCAAAGACATACAATTCCTACAACGTGTCGGACTGCTTTGAGAGTTGATGACGGTCTATATGGAACACTTTGTGACGTAATGATTGTGACGTCATCATACACGCGCTGGGCTGATTATGACGTCATACGAGGTCAGATGATGGATGGATACTCTGGAAAGGTGAATTCAGTAGGTGAACAGAAATACACCGAAACCTATGTAAAGCGATGACTTTATATATGGACTAGTAAACGGTGGTTGCTAAAGTGAAATGTGTAAACTTACTATAGTCAGCTAATACAGTTAGTGGCTTTTGCGGCCACAAGATGGCAGCTCTTTCAGACCACCCGTCGTAATTAATGACCCCCCCCCCCTTATAGTTTCCAAAATTGGCTCGATATAGGCAGGTTTCTAAAAAAAATAACTTGCGCGGGTCAGTGCAAGAGCATCCAAAACGGGATAAAAATGTGTGCAGTTAAACACGTATCTACAGTTCAGGTAAAAAAAACGTCAGGGACGCAGTCTCTCTCAGCTGGACGAGCTGCACTTGCTGCTTGAGATAGTCTGGTGAGGTGCAGCCTATGATCCGAGGTGGTAGGCTATTCCACAATCTGATGCCGTCTGGGAAGGAGCTCTGGTATCACTGTCTTCTTGCATGGGGAACGATGAATTTCTGCAAGTGCCCTCGTGTAAACACACCCAACGCGATTAGTTGTTCTGTCGAGATCTCCACTACGCATGTACAATTAGATAGATCATGTGCTCTTCTTTTTTTGGAGAAGCGGTCTTTGTGGATATTTAACCATGTATGTGTTGCTACTGGTCTTATAATAGTCACTGTTGACAAATATGGCGGCTCGACGTTGAACCATCTCTTATAGCTTCCTGATGCTGTGGGATGTGGCTGGATTCCATATTATCCTTGCATACTCCACCATATGTCGTACTTGAGATTTATAGCAAAGTCCTTTTATTTTCTTGGGACATTGGTGTAAATTTCTTTGTAGAAAGATCGTGGTGTCATAATGTCCATCTTGGTAATCTGTGTTATATGATGGTTCAATTTTAAGTTTTTATATAAATTTGTTCTCCGATATTTAGCTGTATCGCCTTTATCTAGTGTCTGGCCATGGAGTGTTAAGGCATTGAGATTGGAATCTTCTTGTTAGTGACATGAAGCACATGGCACATTTTAGGATGAAATTCTACCAGCCAATCACTCTCCGACTGTTGCAGGCTATCAAGGTCATTTTGTGGCTGCGTTGCAGCTTCGCTTGATCAGAAGTTGCGCTACAGAATAGAATCCTTAGCAAACAGTCTGGTTTTATGATTCTGGCGAGATGCAGTCTGGAAGGTCATTCATCAATATAAGACTTATGAGTTGCCCGAGGACAATCCCCACAGTACACCTAACTCTACAGGAGCTGTCTGTGATGCTACACCATCTAGTACTACCTGTTGCTTTGCGCTCTCCATGGACGTCTCTGATCCAGTTATTAACATTCCCTCTTATTCCATAGTATTCTTATTTGTGGAGTCGTCTGAGATGGGTTTCCATGTCAAAAGCTTTGTTGGCAATGTCTTGAATGCTACTGATTAGATTCTCTCCCATGAGCGCCGTTTGCGAAATTCAAGCTGTGCATCAGTCAAGACTGAGAATTTACCAATATAGCTCATGATTGAACTGCAAATAATGGACTTGGTAGGTGACTGAGGTTAGGAATACCGGTCGATAGTTCTCTGCTTTGTTCTTCTCTCCTTTCTTGAAAATGGCTATCAAGTTTGTGTTTTTCCTCTCTTTTGCTATGATGCTTTGATCATTAGAGGCGTGGAAGAAGATGGACTAGACTGGAGCCAGCTCTTTTGCCAGTTCTTTTAGAAGCGTGATATGTATGCTACTAGGTGCTGTGGGCTTGTGAATCTTTTGGCTAGATAATAATTTTCGGACACCTTCAACAGCCACTGTGATTTGTCCAATAAGGACATTGTAACCTTTGTTCTTGTTGAAGACTGGTGAGAACAGCTGGTTTAAAATATTAGCTTTGTTCCAACGGTCAGAATACACGGTCTCATTTGATGCTGTTACTGGTGCGACCTCTGAGCATTGTTTGCTGTTTATAAAGCTCCAGAATCACTTGGGGTTACTGGTTGATTCGAGGCTGATGATGTTTGCAATATATTCGTTATGTGCATGTTTCTTTTTCAGTTGTTGGTAATTTTGAAATCAGATTCCTTATTTGTTCTCATCGCTTGAATGTAGCTGTGTTTTTGCGTCTTGAAAGTTCTTTTACTTCTATATTGATCAATGGCTGGCTATATCTGGTTGATGTCATTTTAGATGGTACTGAAGTATTCAGGGAATTGAGCAGGTGGTCTTTGATATCTTCCCACATTTAATGCACTGAGTTAGTGATTTTATGTTTTACGATGAAGTTGTTTTAGTTACCGCTGTAATGAAGGATATGTTGATGTCTGTGAAAATCAAATTGATGACAGTATGACCCGGATGTGGTGCTGGGTCGTCCCAGCTCATAAAAGGAATTGATTTGGATGTTAGTAGCAATGAGATATATCAGAAATAGTGTAAAATAACACAGCAACTGTGGCAATCGAAAACAGGGATTGGGAACAGTCTAAAACACAGTATGATAAAGATAAGGCTGAAAATTTAGAGGTTTTTTTTACCTTTGGTGATTAAAAAGCTATGGCAATATGGACAACGGGATATATAGGTTTCTACTACTACAGTGGCTGTACCAGTAGAAACATCCACAGCTATAATCATATCAGTCCTTCTTCGCTTTTGCCAGTCATGTCTTGCCCTCAGCCAAAATCTTCAGCTTCTTCAGATCCATTCCTGATCTGATTGTACCGAGTCTTGCTCTCTTGAGATCACCTCACAGCGTGGTTAGCCTATTTATGCAATGCTGTCCTCTCATGGCTTTATATTTGCCGGCTCTCACTAGGACTAATTCCAGGATTATGTGTGCTGGTGTGTCTTCTGGCATTCTTAGCACATGACTAAATATGGACCATCCTTGTTGGGCGACTTTTATGGACAGCGGCGATGTATTACACATCTTGTATAGTGCATCATTGGAAATTATGCTAGTGGCCTACCCAGACACTGGTGGTGGGGTTGGTGCGGGGTGGGTCTTGGAATTTAGCCACAAAGATTCCAATGCAGCAGCAAGGTAACAGGTGAAATGCGCTGGGGATCCTGTGGGGAGCCGATTGATGTCTCAAATTCTGCAGAATTCACTGACTTGACCCGTGCTCTCATTTTGGTGTCTGCAAGTAATAGTCTCACTAAGTGTGGCTCACATTCATTGCTACTGGACTGGCGTAGTACATCTAGGATCTTTCAGCATTTAATTGTGTCGAAGACGCGTGACATGTCAATTCCCATTTTGTGGAAATCTCAGTGTTTGGACTTGACTAAAGACACAAGCATGAGTTGAAACCATTACAATGTCTGGGCAGCTGCTTCCTTGTTTAAAGCCATATTGACATGATCCAGTGAAGTCATCGATCTTGTCTGGGATGTGGCATAGAGTAACATTATATATGATTTTCACTATTCTGTTGAGGAACACAATGGACTGCAGATTTGCTGGGGTGGTTTCTTGGTCTTGGGTAGCGTAATAATGGTGCCTTGGCATACAGCAGCGATGGGAATATGGTGCAATAAAGCTGGATTGATTAAGTTTTGAGATAGCATCTGTTGCATATCTGAATAGGTCGTTGCTCATGCTAACAGGTTCGGATGGACGCTCTTTTTTCATGGCTTTGAGTGCCCTTAGAGATAGAGTATGTCGACGATGTGCACTTCATAGACGAGGAAAAGAAACCACTTGTTTCAACTTCTGCTGTTTTAATTGGTGTTAGTAATAGCATGGGAGAATGGTTGCAATGCTCATCGTCGTAGTCAGTGAACTGTTTCCTGAACCATTCTCGTATTATTTTGGCTTTGCCCTGGTCAGTCTCGATAAAGTGTGCCCTTTCAGCTGTGTATAGTGAGTGTTGTTGTGTACTCAGTAACTCTCGGAGCTCGGGCCGCCGAAACATTTTGTGACAGTCATCCATGGCAGTAATGTCATCTGCTAGAGAGTCCGCTTCTTGAATAGCAAGATCTTTTAAGCGTGTTATTACATTCCCGGCATAGTTTGGTGCAGTCCTCACTTTGACCACTTTGATAGATGCACAGACATAGCATATTCTGCTCCGCTGATAGTTGTACTACTATATATAAGGTCATCAGCGCACATATTTCAGTTTTTGTTTTTAGAACTCCTAAATGTGGCTGTTCCATACATTTGAGTATTTTGTTTAGGGCTTCGGTTGGATCATAGCTGACACCGGTGTTAGCCATCTGCTCCAAGAGAGCCTTTTTGTATGACAATTGAGTGTCTGTGTCGCTGATGAGCTTTGGTAGGTTGTAGGTGATTCTACCCTCTTACCTGATATGGCATTTATAGATTAGGCAGAGATGCTTCATCTGAACGTTCTGTAGCGACAGGCTTGTGGTCAGATTGAGGTCTGCCCCTCCATAGGGAAGAGCATTGCGAAGTAGGGGGTTTTGCTTCTGTTTTGCATGGTATGAAGTCTATTTGGTTAAAGATTGATGTTGTAGCCTGATGTCATGTTGGGGCTTTGCGATCAACAATGTGTCCTGTCTATGTTGTCCTGTAAAGGCATGGCTGTTTGAAAGCCGTATTTGTGTCAAATAGGCCATTGGAACTAAAGAATGCCACCAGTGCTTCTCCGTTGGTGTACGTGTACCCTCTTCATACGACCACATGCACAAGTCAATTCCTGAATTCTTGTCCGCATTGCTGAGTTTGCCCCGCTTGGGGTTGAAATCTCCACATACGAACAGTTGGAATGTGGCTGGAACTGTAATGTGATATAAAAAACAAATTCAACAGAAATTAGATGTTTTCATGCTGAAACGAAGAATTCTTTGGGAGGTTCGTCTCATTAAAGGTAATTTTCTGTGCTTTATCGCTGGACTTCGTGGCCTTAAGCAAACAGTCGAGTGTTCTGTGGAAAGAGAGTCTGGTACTACCGACCAGTTTCAGATAAATTTTGATGTACCTTCTCCTACAAACGCTACATCAAGACAAACTAGAACTAGTGTACTTGTTGCGTCGATATCAGCCATTGCAGAGCAACTGTCTTCCAAGTTTATCAAAATTGCTGTAGATCGGAAGAACGTGTTTAAAGGAATAGGGAAAAGAAAGGATGACATTGAATGTTGTGGATTTTAGTCAGAGTCGACGCTTCAAGAATGTAGAAAGAGGCTTGGGGATAAGAGACGAAAGGTACTGGGAATCTGTCAAGGCTTGGGGACGTACGATATGAAGGGGGAAATCCCATCTGTTGAAAGGCATGAGTTACAAGAGAAGTTGATAATTGTAGTTCAAGTACTTGGCCACCGTGTTACGGATTTGTGAGTGCATTGTCTTCGATTTGAATTTGATGTTCAGTGGGTGACTGGATCAAATGTGATTTCAGAATAACTTAAAGAATAAACATGATATTCCTGTCTCATACATCACATTATATCCGTGTTCAAAGTGCCACCAATCTGTGGTTTCCCATTACATCAAAATAGTGTATCTGTTGTTCCAGATTGCCATTCCTGCCTACACTAAGCGTGTTTGCAATGTCTAGAAAATACCGCCGATATGGGTGTGTCTGTTCTTTGGTAATCAGGAAGATGACAGATTGCTGAGTTTACCCAGCTTGGAGTTGGAATCTCCACATACATGCAGCTGTTTTCTGGCTGGGATTCAAAGTGCATACAGGAGTATTGATTTTTTTCCACTAAGGCTTCAAGTGTCAATGTTTGATGCATTTTCAGAGAACTTTCAACTTGACGCCATATCATGAATTAACAACAGCGTGTTGACCACAGGACATCTACATGCACAACCTTCCAACATCCATTCCAAGATGTGCGCCAAAATTTATTTCCAACAATAAATAAAAATGTTAAATTATCAAATCACCTCAATTTATGCGCCAATTCTTTTTTATCCATGTTCTCGATGCCCCTCGATGTCCCTGTTCTACTCGTTGCGGGTTGTAAGGCGTGGTACAGTACAGTACCACAGCTCAGAAATAACTTAATCTATGAAGCTAAATAAAATATACTGCACCGTTGAATACGTTGGATTTAAGTAGACTGGAAGACATTACTGCCAAGGCAGCTTCCAATCAAATTAAGTCCTAATTGTTCAACTGAATATTTCTTACGTTGTGTTAAAAATTGTGCTACCAATCATGTTTCTCTTTATTTTTTGGAAACATGTTAACTTATTCATGGTGTGTACTGTATTTATATTTCACTATTATCTGCAGTCAAAGCCTTTCCAGAGACCACTTGATTACTTGGTCATATGGTGGAGATCTTTGCCTCCTCACACCCACAAGACACACTCTATTGTATCTGATGTGCGCCTAGATACTATACCTCTCCGCTGAAACTGAGTCTGCTCTCAACAGGCCCTGTGTCAGATATTTGGTTAGACCTAACAGGTCGCAGATAGTGGCAGATAATACAACGAAACAAATAGCTATGTCTAAGACAATTTATTAGCTTAGACCGTCTACAATTTAACCATGGTCATTTTGAATAAATGATCTATTAACTGTCGTCGTAAAACCATAATGGACATGATTTGTATCACGCTTCCAAGCTGTACAAAGAATGAATGCTGTTGTAGTACGGAACTGTGCTATTGATATATATATTTAGATAATGTCATTCTTAAAGCAGACACTCACACCAATATGTTTATGCTATCGATTTATGTAACGATTTCAAATCACATGATTTTATTAACTATGCATATGATATTGATTCATCATGGCTTAGTATTGTTCATACGCCTTATGATACAAATACATGTGCGCAACTAGGGTGATTCGAATTGGCATTAACTTAGTTTGGAGTTTACCCCAATCTTTCATTATATTCCGGTTTCCATCGCACACGTTTTCGGCAGTCAGCACGTCGTGGGCGGTCAATCATATTAGGCCATCGGGCCTGAAAGGCCAAGTGAGTTTATGCCATGGCGACTGTCCATCATCCATTATTCTGTCAACTTTTCTTTTAAACGACTTCTTCTCAGGAACCACTAGGCCGATTTGGATTATATTTGGCAGGCAGCATCCTTAGGGCATAGACACCCAAGTTTTGTTCAAATGAAACTTATCGCCTAATTTGGCCGGCGGCCTTATTTGATCTTGATCGATTTTTTTAGGAACACCTTTAAAATTTGTCTTCTCCGAAACCGGTTAGGGTGGGTGAGATGGGGTGTTAGGTGGTGGGTGGGGTGGGGTCGCTGGAGGTTCAATTCAAAACTGATGAAGATGATCTTGGGCTGAAGCAAGGTTGTTCAAGGGAACTTGATTGGCTAATTGCTTCTGTGGTTATCTTGGATTAACTTTCGCGAAAATTGCTTCATCTCCAGAACTGCTGAATGGATTTGGCTAAAATTTAAGAGATATGATTATGGACTAAGCGCCATTAAAGTTTGTTTAATGGAAGTTAATAGAATAAAAACATGGCCGTCGTGGACCAATCAAAATGTAGCCTGTTTGGCGGCCATATTGGATTTTTTATTTGATGGATTTTGAAGTCGAAACTGTTTTTATTTAGGTTTCTAGATATACATTACTTATTTCAGTTTTGCAGCTTTCGAAACTGTCGGATAAGTCTTTTAAAATCTTCTCCCAAGCTGCTTGGGGAACGATTAAAAACTTATGACAGATCATCTAGGGCAACAGCTGAAGCAAGTTTGTTCACGGGTTCTTGGATGATGGCTGAACGGATCGGGATGAAATTTTGGAGACCTGATTATGCACTAAGAGCCATTAAAGTTTGTTCAAGGGAAGTTGATAAATTAAAGCAATGGACGCCAATCAAAATGTAATTGAAATTGGTTTGATATAGATCTTTGTGTATGCTGATTTCAAATTTGCTACTTTCGAAACTGTCAACTAATTGGTTTGGTGGTCATCCTGCATCATTTCACCGCTAAAAACTATAACGCAATAGTGCGCATCCACTAATATATTGGTACGGCCACCTCTCGCGGTCTTACCAATAGGAATGTGTATATGACTGTGTACGTACTATTTTAAATTTATTACCATGTTTTGGGTCCACGGTGCATAGAATATAACAATGTTATCCTTTGTTCTCTAAACTTCTCTTAGACAATAAAATTTACAATTTCTTTTTGTTTCGAATGCATCTTAGTTTTCTGACTTCAGCCTATGTTGATTCTGATATTCCAGGTGAGACCAGCATATCAGAATCGGTATAGCATAGAATCAGAGAATTCGGGCTGCATCTTAATATGCTCCATCGTACAGATGGAGTATATCATTATGCATTCTAAATTAATGAAGTTGCGAATTGTAACAAGCATAGGATGAACATAATAAGCAAGTTAACGCGTCTGTTCTGGGTGCATAATATCAACAGGACTAGGCTCCGGCATAGAGAATTAAATTATTTTCTAAAGAACTTGAATTGTATCCTGATAATTTTCAATGCGGCCTTGATGCCTGGATGACAAAAACAGACTTTTCCAGAGATGCTCAGTCTCCAATATAGCCTGTGCCAAATGTCCATGATGCTAGGATTATTGTATATTTCTGGCAGTGTATAAAACAGGTGTCCTGAAGAATAACAATTATTCAAATAGCCATCTCGACATAACACAAGTTTCACTGACCACTGGTGAAAACGCATGTAAATATCGGCAACCGCGAAACGGCTTGATAGTAATATAGACATTTAATCTAGGACTGAAATAGTATACCTTGGTTCTATACAATTTATGATGGTGATGTCACAGCCCCAGTATATATACATTTAGGGTACAATACAAAACACTATACTACGCACGCACGCACGTGTGCGCACGCACGGACACGCACGCACGCATGCACGCACGCACGCACACATAAGTCGGTCAGATATGAAAATTTAATATATTAAAATTATCAGATTTGACCGACTTGAACGTTTTAATCCCAGTATCGCACTTTTAGAGTCATGTTATACATAAGCTGTTCAATATTTTGAAACCACCCTTGGGCAGCACCAGTTTTCATCCAAATTAGTCTCAAAATGTTCAATAGCATATTGCTACATACGTAACGAATTTATTATTATATTTGGGGTAATCGAAGTAGTAGTAGTAGTAGTAGTAGTAGTAGTAGTAGTAGTAGTAGTAGTAGTAGTAGTAGTAGTAGTAGTAGTAGTAGTAGTAGTAGTAGTAGTAGTAGTAGTAGTGGTAGTAGCAGTAGCAGCAATAGTTTTCATCAAATTTCATCATGTAGCCCTATTAATTTACATCCTTTATAATTACATATCAATTTGCTGTATGTTCATCTTATGTTTTTTCTACGGCTTTCTTGACACAACGATGGAAGAGATGTCGGAGTAATCAGAAACTACCTTGCTCCTCTACAATACGGTTACACCTAGTACATTTTCATTCAAATCCACGTGGCCACTACATATTGACCTGAAAAAGAGCAGAAGACGTGGCCATTTTCAATTAGATGTATCTATCTACCAGTATCATAGTTATGTAACCACAACAACGTAACTTGGATTACCTGAAGAATTTGATTATATATAGCTTATTTTCTTATGGGCCACATACCGATCGAGGATAGATTAGATTTTTTATGAGAACTGGAACCTCTAATACGAAGGGTGAATTCATCTTCTTTGTTTGAATAATCCTCTAATACCCTGGGACTCCTTTAACTTATGCTTTCTTGTGTGCTATTTTAAATATCTTCATAGCAAAATTACGTCGGCCCAACGTAGAGGTAAACGTTGGGCCAACGTTGGGCCAACGTTTGCTTGCTATCAGGGCATGTAAGGGACTGAGACAGGTTCGTAGTTTGGGGCAAGGTGTTTTGAACCCTTTTTATAAATGTGTAATATTTTTGCCTGTCTCCACTCATCAGGTACTGCACATGGCTGTATCTAATGACATTTGAAATAGGAATAACATTATTGGTGCGATCTCAGTATTGAAGTTCTATAAGAACAATTGGTTTCATTTAATCTAACCCTGCAGCTTTAAGGGGTTTTAAATTTTGCAAAATGTTTATCAACTCCATATGTACTAATCTGTACTCTAGGCATACGTCTTTTATGAAGAGTATAGGCAAGAAGGTATATGATCAGATGGAAAACCATTGGCATTGCTAAGATCATGTCATGCCGCCATAGAGGGCAATTATTTTAATGCAGGAGGTGATTGTTTGCTAAACAGAAAGGTGAATTGCTGGTTTATGATCTCAGTCTTATCCTATGAGTTGTATATGAGGTGGACTGGATTATCTAAAAATGGTGCCACACCTCTACTATCTTGTGTATAGTGCTTAATGTCGGTCCAAAATGTTTTATTGTCCTTACTACATATATTAGTGTCATGAGTATGTTCTAGGTTAATTAGGACAAAGGGCCAATAACGCACGCACGCACGCACGCACGCACGCACGCACGCACGCACGCACGCACGCACGCACGCACGCACGCACGCACGCACGCACGCACGCACGCACGCACGCACGCACGCACGCACGCACGCACGCACGCACGCACGCACGCACACACACAGACGCACACGCACACGCACGCACGCACGCACGCACGCACGCACGCACGCACGCACGCACGCACGCACACACGTACATTGAACCAATGCCGGGCCAGCATGGGAAATTTCACAGCAAAACGAACTCAACATAATATTCACCTTTTAATTTTTAAATTGTTAAATCATGCTCTCTGGTGTGCTATTTTTAATATCTTCTGTTCAGCCTGTGTCCGCATCTTCTTCTATTTTAATGTTCTATGTTCCTGACTTCCCGGCATCCGATTTTCGGATGTGAAATAACATTTAATGGCTTTTTATTCCCCAAATTTATCCAAGGCCACTTCAAAGGCAAAGATGGATTTACAATTTACTATCGCACTTGTCCAATATGTGTGTCCAGTGGTCCAAAACATTTAATAATTGCAGTGTTGCTGCGTTCCCGGAATTAAAATCAAATTGTTTATTAGTGAGTAGATCATTTGACGTTATGCGCTTTACTATCTTCTCATGAATGAGCTTTTCCATGAGTTTGCAAACTACACTTGTACGGCTTATTGGTCTGTAGTTGCCTAGGTCCTTTTCATCCCCTTTTTCAAAAAATGGTGTAACGTTTGCAAGTTTCCAGTGGGTAGGTACACATCCTGAGACAAATGATTTGTTGAATATGATGTTAAGCGGTTTTTGTAGTACTTCTCTTAATTCATATATACGGTTCAGGTGATTTAGAAATGTTTATTGATTCCATAATTTTAAGTGTTTTGCGGAGGCTGACGGTAGTGTCACTAGAGAGAGTTGTGTAGTTTCGCCTAGTAAGGTGTGGAAGCGTATTAGTATCTTCATCAATGAAAACAGTAGTATAGAAATGTGCTAATACGTCCGCCTTGTCAATATCATTTTGTACTCTCAAGCCTGTACCATTTGCTTCAACCTCATGTTCAGGTATTCTGGAGGTGAGTTTTCTTGTACGGTTGACATGATACCAAAACTTTTTGGGTGATGATGTCAGCGTTCGCTTATAGGCAACGCCTATTCTCATATTAAATATATATATGAGCTTACGGACTTAATTTTGGATTAAAATAAAAACACATGATTCGTACTACGTCAAATGTAAACAAAGGCGCTCGCTCTATGAAGTGCCTTCATCTGATGACGTCATACCCAGCAGGCACATGACGTTGTTTCAACATTGAATCGACGTTGAAATCACGTCATGATGTGATTTCAACGTGGATTCAATGTTGAAACAATGGCATGTGCCTGCTGGTTAAGGCTACAGCGAGTTTTGCAAGCTTGATTACGTCGTGCTATTTTTGGAAAGCTAAGCTAATTTTCTTGAAATAACGTTTGTAAGTGCTTTCTATCATAGTTTTCCTATCCAATTTCACTAAGTAGGTATGTAGCATTTTCTTGGACCTTTAAAGTATCTTGAACTTTTTCATGGCATAAAATCCAATGATGATGCTAACGAAATGCAACATGATATATACTTGTTAAACGAATGGACCAGTAAATGGTTGCTCCAATTTAATGCTGATAAGTGCAAATCTATACGAATTGGCAAAACCAATTTACAAAATCGTAGCTATGTTCTCGGTAAAGATGGGTCCTATTAATCCAACCAAGGATGAAAAGGATATAGGTGTTATTATTGATGATAAACTATGTTTCAAGAAGCACATATTAGATAAATTTAATAAAGCCAACTCCATTATGGGTGTAATAAGGCGCACATTTGCATCCCTTGACACAAACATATTTAGAACCATGTATACATCATTGGTGCCGCCACATCTGGAATTTGCTAATCAGGTTTGGAGCCCCTATATCAAGAAACATATAGAGCTGTTAGAAAATGTTCAGCGAAGGGCGACAAAAGGTGTCTCAGGACTATCAAAACTAAATTATGAGACTAGGCTCAGGGTCCTTAATATACCAACTCTTGCATACCGTAGAGTACGAGGAGACATTACTGAAGCTTACAAAATTATAGCAAAAAATTATGATCCAGAAGTGTGCAACCTTTTTGAATTTCGATAGGACTCAAGAACCAGGGGACACAGGATACAACTATACAAATCCAGATCACGTTTAAACATACAAAAATACTCCTTTAAACATAGAATCGTGGACTTATGGAACAGTCTTCCAAACCATGTTATAGAAGCAATAACCATGATATCATTTGAAACAAAATTAGATAAACTATGGGATAACCAACCCCTATACTATAACTATCTAGCTGGCAATATAAATCCCATGTTTTATTACCAAATTGAAAAAGGAAATTAGGAATCTGTCATTACAGGCTTTTAGCCTTCTCACAGAAATAGAATAGGATTGATTCATTGAGTGTGCAAAGTCATGGAATCATTCATCAAGGATGCAACAATGAAGCATCTTACAAAAAAACAATATGCTATCAGAGAAACAATTTGGCTTCATAAGTGGTCGGTCCACCACCCTTCAACTATTGGTGGTTCTAGAAAAATGGATGGAGACACTCGATAATAAAGGCATGGTCGATGTTGTGTATTTTGACTTCATGAAGGCATTTGATAAAGTTTCCCACAAATGTCTGCTTGCAAAATTACCTGCATACGGCATACTATAGGAACACCACTAAATTGGATAAAATCATTTCTCACGGGTAGAAAACAATATGTGGTTATCAATGGAACCCATTCTAAACCGTCTGATGTAACCAGGGGTGTACCACAGGGATAAGTCCTCGGCCCTCTGCTCTTTTTGATATATATTAATGACCTTCCGGACACAATTACCACTGGATCTGATATATTCCTGTTTGCAGATGACACCAAACTATTTAAGTCAATATTTGATCCAACAGATTGTATTTCCTTGCAAACTGATATAGACGCTATGTGTGCATGGACACAAAACCTCATTATTACAGCTACATCCTGACAAGTGTAAAAGTATGCGTATTTCTACCCGCAGGACAATCCCGCACAAATACACAATGGACCCAAATAACCATAGTATAGTGACTTCATCAACTGAAAAGGATATTGGGAGCGTGATTGATGAACGATTAAGTTTTGTTTATCATATAAATGAAATAATAAACAAATCTACCCAAATTATGGGAGTGATTAGAAGAACATTCAGCCACATAGACAAAGAAAGCTTTAAACATCTATACAAATCCCTTGTCAGACCGCATATCGAGTATGCCAATGTAGTATGGGCACCATATTTAAAAAAAAAACATGAATGCAATAGAAAATGTACAGAGGCGAGCCACCAAGCTTATCCCTGGCATGCAAAACCTTCCATACAGTAAACGCCTGCAAATATTGAATCTACGGACCTTGGCACTCGGACGACTCCGTGGGGATATGCTTGAAATATACAAAATTTTACACAACCATTATGACATGCCCACATCCAAATTTATTTAACTTTATGATGAAAGCAGTGTTACGCGGAGTCATAGCAGGAACATCAAGAAAATCAGAGCTAGATTAAATCTAAGAACATTTTCTTTCCCACTAGGGTGCACAGACCATTGGAACAGTCTAGATGAAAACATTGTCACTGCCCCATCCATCAATACATTAAAAACAGACTTGATAAACTATGGAAAGACCACCCACTGCGTTTCAATTTTGAATCTGTAGCAGACGTCACCACTGTTTATGACACAGAAGTAGACCTGACGTTAGAGGCTTGCTAAAGGCCTACAGTCAGTAGAATGTCATGTTTCATGTTTCATTGATTGATTGAATCATGAATCCGCATGCTCCGCGTTTCGGTCTTAGCCCAATATGTCAGCCTCCATGTAAATGATTTTCTTTTTCAGTTTTTCCATTTTTGCTCGATGTCGGGTATGTTCTTGCTGAAAAATGAGTTTGTTTAGATCTGTTAGCATATGTTCACAATGTGTCAATAGACAATATCATCGCCATCTGCAATTTACGCATAAAACAAGGTATTTATTAAACCTTTTCTTTTGTTACCAGTTTTCGCAACTTAAAGCTGATCAATCGTGCTAAATTTTCTCGATCTTGATCTTACTTGGTGGGTTAGCTGTCTTCGCCCTCAGTGTTCTTTTGAAAATTTCTGCAGTAGGTGCGCATACGACAGATTCTGGTAGATTATTCCAGTCCTCAACTGCTCTCGATGGAAAGAAATTTTTAGCTAGATCTGTACGTGTTGCATCATTGTTTAAAACGTTTGAATGAATGGCCTCATGGGTCCCTTAGAGGTCGGTGGAAGAGCGTTGTTGCATCTGTGTCGTAATATCCATTACAGTATTTGTAGGTCTCAATGAGATCTGTACGTCTTCTTCTGTCCTCTAGCGTAGTGGTAGGAATTTCGTTGCACAGTTTATAGCACGCTGCACAGTCTCTGCATCTTGATTAGTTATGGCGAAACATTCAAAGGAGATTATTTTCGCCACGCATTCGTCAAGTAGCTGGTTTAGTCATGTTTTTTGCTTCTGATTAATTCGGTAAATTTATTTGTAGAATTTGCAGACCTCCGAACTGCTTAGAAGATCCTGTGATAGTTTTTTCAAACCCCTTATCATACTGGCAATAAAGCTGAATTTAAAGACATCAGTTCTTGTGCAAATTTGGGTGAAGTGGCTGTTGTGCATGTTTTTGGAGTTCCAAATTGGAGTCTGTAGACTGTCTAATGATATCTTTGCTGATATCTTTCTTTGCTTGTTGCTGTAGACCTTTGCTGAACAAAATACGGTTCTTTTGTTTCATTCTGTCTGATGACGGTGGGAGTTTTAGGGTTTCCATTATATTTGTCATACTGCCTGGTTCATAGCAATAGTTTGAGGTGATAAATCTGGCTGCACGTTTTTGCACATTTTCTAGTTTGTCCTGAAGAGTTATCTGATGAGGATCCAAAACTGTACTTGCATATTCCAGAGCTGGTCTAATCAGTCCCATATATGCTTGAAGTCTGATTTCTTGGGAACAGAATGATAAATTTTTCCGCAATGGTTCTGTATGATCTGCTGCAGATCTCAGTGATGTGTTTGTTCCAGCTTAAGTCATTGGTGATGTTGACGCCCAAGTACTTTACTTATGAAACAAAACTTAGACTGGTTCCTTTTAGTGTGTAGTCGAATTTGATGGCGTTTTTTTTTCGGGTTAGGCTCATCATGTTGCATTTTACTGGTTGGAAGCGCATTCCCCAAGTGGTAACCCAGTTACCTAACATGTTTGTCTTGTTGGAGTGCCTCACAGTCCTTGGGTCATCAATTTCCCGGTAGCATACGCAATCATCAGCGAATAGCCTGAACTATATCAGTTATGTGGACTGAAAGCAGTAACGGGCCTAGAACGGTTCCTTGAGGTACTCCAGACACAACATCAGCACGTGTTTGATTTGGCACCATTGACTACTATGCACTGTCTGCGACCTGTTAAGAATGAGTCAATCCAATTAAGTATGTTTTTTGACACCATATTTGTGCAATTTAGATTTCAAAAGTTCCGGTGGGACAGTATCAAAAGCCTTTTCAAAGTCATGAATGAAAATATCCACTTGGTTCTGTTTATCAATGGATGAAGCCCAATCATTGATGACATTAATTAGTTGAGTTTCACAACTGTGAAATTTTCGGAAGTCTGAGTTAGGATGTTATTTTGTTCAAAATGGCTCATTAAATTAGAACAGATGATGTGTTCCAGCATCTTACAGCAAATGCATGTGATGGAAACCGGTCTATAGTTACTTGGTAGGGAGTAAGGACTGGTCGCTTTTTTATATAAAGGACAAATGTTTGCCGATTTCCATTCGTTTGGAACTCCTGTGTCTAAGGATTATTGGAAAAAATGTGATAGTATGTCTGACAGTTCTTCTGAGTATTCGCGGATGTGTTTCGTCTGGCCCCATGGCCTTTGATGTTTTCAAACCATTTAATAATTTCTTAATTCCATTTGGGCTGATGGTGATGTTTTCCATTTTGCTTGTTTTAGGAATTAAGTATGGTATTTCACTAAAGGTTGTATCGGTGAACACGCTAGTAAATTGGTTGTTAAGTACTTCAGCTTTGCTGAGGTCAGTATCTGTGAGAATTCCATTTGTTTTGAGTGGCGGGATTCCTTGTTTGTCAGATTCTTGGTTGTTAATATACTTCCAAAAGGGTTTCGAGTCAGCTTTGATGTCACCGAGCATATTGTTGACAAAGTTGTTGTGGGAACTTCTTTCTTAATTTGATTTCGCCGAGCTTTCCCACTATCTTTTAGGCATAGGCTGCCAGTCTTTTTAAACCGGCTATGTGTTTGGTTCCTGTACCGAATCAATGCCCTTATCTTGTTGTCTACCCAGGGTAATGATTGTTGAGAGCAAGATAGCTTACTAGGTACATTTTTTCGGCTGCTTTCATTTAGAAAATTCTTAATTAGTTGCCAGTTGGTTTTGATATCGCGGTCGTTCTCATGACCATTGAAGACTTTGTTCTTGCAAACTCCAATGTATCTTTACGCATAGTGCCATAGTCTCCTTTAGAATATTGAAAGAAGTGTCTATGTGGTTTCTTTTTGTCAGAGATGTTGCAGACAAGGGTGGCCATAACAGCATCATGTTTCCATCACGGGTTGGGAATCCAAAAAATACTAGGTGTTCCATGCTAAATTCATCAAACGTGTCAATTACGGCTTGGCCGTCTGAATCTGATAAAGAGGCGCCAAATTCTGTGCCGAGTTTTGTTTTCCAATCAATTTTCCTATAGTTAAATGCGCAATGATATGAAAATAGACTGTTACTTCAAATAATATGAAATTAGACATTGCCTAGTGGGTGAGCGGGCTATATCCTTATTCTTGATGATGATTATGGTATTCTGTGGCTATAGTACTTAGTAGAAACATCCTACAGCTACAATCAGTCTTCGCTTTTGCCCACTGTTTCTTGTCCTCAGCCTAAATCCTTAGCTTCCTCAGGTCCATTCTTGACTTGAGTGTACCAAGTCCTGCTGTCTTGAGGTCACCTCGTAGCATGCTTAGCAGATTTATGTAATAACGTCCTCTCTTGGTTTTGTATTTGCTGGCTCCGAGTGTAGCGAATTCCAAGGCGCTCTATGCTGGTGTCTCTTCTGGCATCCTTAGCACATGGCCAAACATGGACCATCTTTGCTGGACGACTCAGTGGCGGACCCAGAAGAATAACCTGATAGTTGCGCAGAGTGGGGGACGGGTCAGGGAGGGGTTACCACTCCCAAAGGCGAGGTGGGTGGGGGGAGCTGCTCCGGGGGTCCTCCTCCCAACATTTTTTAGAATTAGATTCTCTGAGAAGCATTCTGAGGTGCAATTTCACTCAAATATTCAAGATGCAGTGTACTACTGAGGTCTTGCTGGAAGTACAAGGGATAAATCTTACACTGGCAGTGTAATTTTTTAGTTGTTTGTCAATATACACTGACTGCTGAAAGGACCGTAATACTAGTAACATGGTCGAAGGGTCCTGGATGTCGATGAGGCCTCCCCCCCCCCCCCAAGAAGCTGAACATTCTGATTGTCTAGATACTTTGTGGTGTGCATTCTGCACTTCATTTTGCACTTAAAACTTTAGTGATGCTGAATTTCACCTGTATGACAGAAAATATGCATTAAGTGCACATACATGTATTCTCTGTCATACAGCTGACATTCAGCCAAAAAGAACTGAATATGGCAGTGTAAGTACATGGGCATCTTCTAGACCACCAGATAATTCCAATTCAACCCATCAGGGATGGGGTCAATTCCATTTTACCAATTCCAATTCCACCTCAATTCATTTTATCAATTCCAATTCCACCCAGAAAAGTTCAATTCCAATTCCATTTTATCAATTCCAATTCCAATTCCATAACAATATTTACTTGAGATCAACATTGTTATATTTTAACCATTTAATGCCCAAGATTGGCCAGGGAATATTTTGTTGGAAAAAGATTGCGTAGCAGTAACTGCTAAACAAATCGAATAATGCATAGCAGTTCATAGTGCTCACTTGCATAACAAACAAACTGTGTTGAAACTGGTTGGTGTTCCAACGGGGAAACGTTTCAAAACATGTTTGCATGATCAAAAACGGCTTTTTTCGTCTACACACGCTATGAGCAAGTGAATCCGAAAACAACCGAAAAGCATAATTTTCTGATTTCGCAAAACGTTTCCCTATGGAATGCAGGGCTGGTTCCAATGTAGCAGTCATTGATACATATACCATACCGGGAGCTAGTCAATATTTTCATGCCGGGAGAATTCAGGATTTTTGTCATGTATTGGCGCTTCGATCATGTTGTTCAAGCCACGAACAGAATAAATATGGAATGTAGTCTTTTCTAATATGGTTTCGAAATAATCTAAAATGTGTAATATAACCAAGGTTCGAAATTAGCGAAAAGTTGATGGTAAGGACTACCAGTTGGCAAATCAGTAGTCCGTCTAAAAAATTAATGTTCCGTAAGCCGTGTAATATGCGACATGTAGTTTACACAAATAGCACAAATGTGACATGAACAGATGGTTGAATAATTAATATTGGAATGTTATTGAGGATAGGATATCAGTCTTCAGGTCTACAGTAGCCGGTATTGTCATTTGTCAGTATAACATATGTCAGATTCAGAATATGCATGTACTGGCTCTGGCCAAGGTCAGGGAGTATAGGAAACCTAAAATAATACGTATTGGCAGATTTGACAATTACATTGATTGGAAGCCGTTGCTGCTTAAGGCAGCAACACATCTCAGTCAAATTATTTTTTTTTAAATCAAGGATGTACCTCCCATAAATACTGTGATTTCATTGACTAGGGTTAACATATATTTTGTAACTTACCAACCTACATCACATATCCCTTTCAACTGGTAGGCTAAACAAAGTACACATCATTCAATACAAGTGCTGAACACGTAGGTTCCAGGCCGCACAGCGCACTTTAATAAACCATGGATCCACGCACTTAACGCTTATGATCATGTCGATAGTCACTTACAGGACTGTCGGTATGATCAGCGAACGAAAAGAAGAAGAAATTCAATACAATGTACGAAGGGTGAATAGTGTTAGTGCTTAACTGGAAGCTGTTGCAGTCTATGGCAGCTGTGAGCAACAGGTCCCCCTTCAAAACTTGCAACGTATTCAACAGCTTATTAAGATGAAATTGAGTTTTTGTGATACTATGACTTCAGTTGAAAGAGTTAACAATTTTATTTTAAAATTACTAATGTTTGTTTTCTCTGGCTTAAATAGTGAATGATAAAAAGTTTTACTGTGATCAGCGTGTGTCAATCGGCCCACGTGTTACTAGTTTTACTACGAATGCTATATATATATATATATATATATATATATATATATATATATATATATATACTACAACGTCATTCTTAAAATTACCGCATAAAACATTGTTTATTTTCTTTACCGTCGGTAGTTTCCTTGCGATCCATTGGTTGCTCTCTATATAGTTATATTTAATAACCAAGAATCTTGCGAGAAGGTTTGTTCCCGACTTTGGAGAAGAGTAATTGAGAACACTCGCGCATGCGTCGATCTAGCCGACATGCCATTCTAAATCTGTCGCTTACGCGAATCAAGTGCGATATGCCGCCGTAGCATGGCTAATTATACTGTGTCGGCCTTGAATTGGGGATGCGCTAACCTGTAGGAGTTTGGCATTCGCGATGATATAACTCAGTTTCCGAGCCAAACATTGTCTAAATCGACCAGAATCAGCCTAGATAAACTTGTATTTTTAAAGTTTATCATAACGCTAACTAATGACGAGGCAATGATCAATAACCATACCCCCTATAGGAGGATTTAGATTTACAAGAGAGTCTGTTACGAGCAATATGTCGACGACCGTGAATACCCCATGATACATATTGCGAGTTTCCGACTGGTGTCCAAACTCAAAGCTGAAGTCTGTTTATTATTATACCAGAAGAATGAAGCCGCTAACGCATGCACGCATCGCTAGCTTTTAGAATTTTGATCTATAGAGAGCGGTCATTTGTCCCATAGTAAAGGAAGGTATGAAGATATGCACTCTATAGCTATATATGTCTATGGGCTATATCGGAAATCAGTCTCCAACGCATGCGCATCTCGCTTCCTTACTAAATTTAACAAGCGTTTTGCAACTTTTAGCGACCTTTTATCAAAAATATTTACATGAAAATTATGTATCGCAGCAAATAGCTAAGCGAAGTTGTGAATGTGTAGCAACAGGTACTCATTTGCATCGCATTTTGAGATGCGATACCGCTCAAGATATTCCCTGTTGGCCAAGGAAAATTAGATATATCATTCATTAGCAAATGTCCATTTGCAGGATAAGATAATATTAAAAAAAATTTAAGAATGCAATGACTGGCTCAGTTATGGAATCAGTCATTCCACTGGTAAATTTTCAAAAATAGTTTCTTTGCATACATATGATCCTTCCTCAACACCAGTGCAGAAGGCATTTTGGCTGGCTTCTCCATTAATATTTAAAACAATTAGAATAAAAATTGTTGTTGCCAATAGGTAGTTATATCTTTCAGTCAAATTATTGTCCAAAAAGTCAACATTCAGCAGATCTTATTTTTAATTTATTTGACTTGATTATAGTTTAATGCAGAGTTTTTTCTGATGAATATGACTAAAAGTTAATGCCATATCTAATTATTGTAGATACATGTAAACCTTGTTATTTAAATGTTTGCACTAAAAAGCATTAGAATACAATGGATATAGTACAGTACTGACTGAGAGTACTGAGCACATGTATGTAGAGTTTGAATAACACCTCTAGTCCAGGTGTCAGTGTTCTAAAAGATGAGACAATTTCACGGAGGGGTTTGCTCACTGATTCCTTTGTTATGTAGGAGGGTATAATTATAGAACACTTATCTTGTAATGTACTGCTTTCTTCACCCATTTCATTCCATGCAGATGATAGTTATTACTTTACTAAACACTAAATTGCTAACATCTTGATGAATAATTGTAACACAATTTGGTTATCTTGGTCCTACAAGTAGCTTATATATTTGAAATCAATTTAACTACATTTGTAATTTGTATGATTTTAAAGATGGCATGATTTCATAGAGATGAAAACCTGTTTCCAGGGAATGCAGAATGAAATAAGTTCAAGAGCAGCAGCCTTGACCTTTTAATTGGTCACTGGTCAGGGAGAATTGAGTTAATTCAATAATGTATTAAAGTTCATAGCATTTATCAGATCTTTATTTTGTCAATTCAGAGAGCGAGAGATTATTTTTGAAAATTTACCACTGGAATTACCGGCTCAGTTATCCAGCTAGACACTCTACTGGTAAATTTTCAAAAATAGTCGTCTATTGAACTATCAATGTACATTTCTGAAACTCATTGCAGAATGTGTTTTGGGCCAGCTTAGGTGTTAAAGGGTTAAAGGCTAACTTGCTCATCGCTGAATTATCAAATTCTATTGTTCAAACCAAACATATAACTAAATTGTTAAAATCAATTTTAATAGAAACTTGCAGCCATAGGAGACAAAATTATTTAGTCAGATTAATTTTTAAATATTCAATAAAGCATCTAATAACAGCTGGCATAATAAATATTATCAACCTGCATATAGAATGAAATGTGGTAAATGGTATCATATAGATCATTTAGGATGAAATGCATTAAGGGCATATAAAGAGCAGTGTATAATAAGATGGTTACCACTTTGAACACTGTCCTAGAGCATCAAAAGGTGGTGGTATTGCGGTCATTTATAGACAATACTTGAAAATCAAAGTTTGTGTTGATTCGCTTCTAACGTATCGATCAGTTGAAACTCTGGAATTTGTTTTTACACATGATAACACATCGACTCGTTTCGTGTGTTTATACCGCTCTCCTCCTTCAAAACAAAATAAATTGACGATTGCTATGTTCCACGAAGATATCGCTAATTTACTAGATCAAATTTGTATTCATAGCGGTAGACTAATCCTTCTTGGTGATATAAATATTCATTTCGATAACAAAGACCTCAGCGATACTAAAATGATGCTAACCACTCTGTCAAATCATAACCTTTACCAACTGGTAAATGAACCAACACATCGACTGGGTCACACCCTTGATTGGGTAATTTGTCGTGACTCTGAGGATTGTGTTCAAAGTGTGACAGTAACTGACCTGCAAATGTCAGATCACTACTTAATAACATTACGTCTCAATGCACACAGGCCCTCCTCTCCTAAGGTACATGTATCAGTGCTCTGTAGGAATATCAAGAAAATCGACACTAGTGCTTTCCGTGATGATCTTGAGAACTCAAATGTAAAGCAACGCCCTCCATCTAACTGCGATGACCTAGCAAAACTTTATAATTCTGAGTTATTAGAAATTCTGGATAAACATGCTCCAGAACGCCTAAAAACAGTCTCACAGAGGCAGGTATCGACGTGGCTCTTCACGCCAGAGGTAGCCAAAGCAGGTAGGAGAATAGCCGAGCGCAGATGGAGAAAAACTTGTCTAGAGATACACATACAAATCTATTGCGCTGCTAGAAACTGCGTTTCTAGTACTATCTCCAGAGCTAAATGTGTATCCCTCAATGATAAAATAATAGCCAGTGAATCCAACTCAAAGGCTCTATACAAACTAATGTTTGATCTGATGGGCAAGAAAACTGACTCATCGCTTCCCAATATTAGTGATCCTATGCAACTTGTCCAGTCGTTTTCACACTTCTTCACTGACAAAATCGAAGTTACATGTATTCGTAATGAACTATATAGTCTGTCAGATTCCGTTAAACTAAGCTGCATCTCATCTACACCATGCCATGAGTATCTTGACCGTCTCGAGCCATTCTCGGAATGCGACGTGTTGATATTACTACGTAGCTCCAAGTCAACATATTGTGCACTTGATCCAATTCCCACGAAATTGCTATATTGATATACTACTACCAACCATTACTTCAATCATAAACTCCAGTTTAGAATCGGGTATTGTGCCGACAACTTTTAAGCGTGCCTTGGTCAATCCGCTGTTGCAAAAAGCTGGCCTTGACAGAGATAACCTAAAGAACTACAGGCCTGTATCCAATTTATCGTTTATGTCAAAGCTGGTTGAAAGCGCTGCATGTGAACGACTTTCTGATCATGTAAACAGTAACAATCTCTACGAACCTTTCCAATCTGCCTATCGACATGGTCACAGCACAGAGACTGTCCTACTTAGAGTCTTAAATGATCTCCACTGTTCCGTTGATAACGGCAATGTAGCATTACTGCTACTTCTCAATCTTAGTGCAGCCTTTGACACTATTGACCACCAGAATCTCTTGTCACGGCTTCAAAACGAATTCGGAATAAGAGGAAGTGCGTCAAACTGGTTTCAGTCTTACCTAGCAGATAGATACCAAACGGTCTATGTAAATGGTAACTACTCCGACTCGGTTGAACTTAAGTGTGGCATGCCTCAGACCTCAGTACTGGGCCCTGTGCTATTTACTCTGTACACTAAACTGCTTGGCTCAATCATCGACCGTCATGGTCTTCTCCACCACTTCTACGCGGATGACACACAAGTGATAAATAGCTTCCTACCGTCCGCAGGTGATGCGGGCGTAGCCGCTGAATAACTATCATACTGTTGCAGTGACATAAAAGAGTGGATGACATCAAATATGTTAAAATTGAATGACGATAAGACAGAAGCTCTCTTAATAGGTCCTGCAAATAGGCGTGTGAAGTCTCAACTAGATAGCGTAACTATCGGCTGCAGCTCAATTCAGGTGTCTAACTCTGTCAAAGATTTGGGTGTATGGCTAGACAGTGAGCTAACCATGGAAAACCATGTAAATTACCTATGTAAATTATGCTACTTGCAATTACGAAACATAAGTAGAATCAGGAAATTCCTAACCAAAGAGGCCACCATCAAACTTGTGTTAGCCACTGTAACATCTCGTTTAGACTATTGCAACAGTTTATTGATGGGTGCCCCAAAGGTGCTCATCAATAAACTGCAGGCAATTCAAAACACTGCTGCCAGGATTATTTCTCGCTGTCCCAAATATGCACGAATCTCTCCTATTTTGAAAGCTTTACACTGGTTACCGATTGAACAAAGAATTCACTTCAAAATTCTTTGTCTGGCGTACCAGTGTCGAGCGGGAACTGCTCCTTCATACATCTCTGAACTAACAGTGCCATACAAAAATGAATTAAAGGTTCCTCCAACCCGTATGACATCCTATGGGTCTAAAACATTTTCATACGCAGCTGCAAATGTGTTAAATCCTGTCCTGCATTGGCCTCATTTAAGCGCAGACTGAAAACCATCCTTTTTAGCCAATGGCATCAAAACTGTTAACTTAAAATTTACGTTTTTCGTCGTTTTGTAAGCGCATAGAGCACACCTTTCACGTGGAGTTTTGCGCCATATAAGTGTACTATTAGTATTATAATTTACAGATATTACATGTACATTTTATAGCCAACAATGTTCAGTAAATCTATCACAAATTATGACTGGAATTGATTGGAATTGAATTGGAATTTATCAATTCCGGTCAATTCAAATTATCAATTCCAATTCTGGTGTCTTAAAATGTATCAATTTCCATTCCAATTCCGGAGTCCACAGATCTATCAATTTCTAATTCCAATTCCGGAATTGAATTGGAATTGACTGATCAATTCCAATCAGAATTGACCCCAACCCTGCAACCCATTAGTTGTAAGAGTTTTATAATCCTTTAAGGGAAACTTATTGTACTCAATAACATTTTCAGATGCCTAAATATTATAGAGACTTCATCGGAATCACATAATACTCTTTGTATACGTTTTAAAATTGGATCAGATCCATCCATTGCAAATTGCCTTGTCTCCTCCAAATTTAGCAAACAGTTTTAAACGAACTGGGGTCTCAAACATTATGAAACTGTTGAGTGAGTCCACTTTCATTATATAATTTATTTGTCAAATTGATGCTATCAAGAATTAGTAGTGCTAATTAGATAACGTACCATTAGATGGCTTGGATTTCTACCCCTTGGTAAAATTAAAATCAAAGAGACTTAGATATCGCTTATTGTGGCCTGACATCTTAACGGCGCTAACAATGTATCTAAATTGGAATCATTTATGAATACCGACAGCGACAGTTATATATCGAATATGAGGTTAACGGGTGTGTGTGTTTGGGGGGAGGGAGCGGGCAGGGGGAACGGGTCTTGGAAAAAAATAGCAGCATCATGAAAATAGATCATTAGGTGGATTTGGTATACATGTACATGTAGCTTTATAAAAAGTCACAAAGTTGTAAATATATATCAGAGTAGAGAGATTCAGAAATTACATTTTACGTCAAACAACTGTTTCCCTTTGTTCTGTGTACCCTAATTCTTTCTTTTTTTTGGAAAATCTGACTTGCCCGTGCGTCTGTTGGCGACGGCCTGGATCCGCCACTGCGACCCTTATAGAAAGCAGCGACATATTACACATCTTGTATAGTGCATCATTGGAAATTATGCTGTCTGGTCATCAGTGTCCAGTGATGGTGAATATGTGTTTGTGGTGGCAGGCATCGAGTTTGTCTAGAGCTGCCTTTGGAGCTGCCCAGCTGTTACAGTATCAAGGATATGCAGGTTGCATTGTATAAATGTAGCCTTTTAATCAGGGGCATCTTTGATCCACGAATCCATAGCTTCCAGAAGGACTGGAAAGCTATGTTCCCCATGACGCAGCATGCAGAAATGTCAGCAGTACTGCAAAGCAGTGAGCCCAGGACTTTACTTTTCCTCCATGGTTCGCCGCCACGAAGTGGATCGTCATTTTCTTTAGTTTCATGCTTTGTGGATAGGTATATGTGGGTGAACTCTGTTTTGGATTCATTCATAAAGAGATTCTAAATTTTTAGTTTGCTTGCAGCTATTGGGAGATGTTCGTCAAGGGGTTTCTTTTCCTTGTCTATGAAGTCCACATCATCGGCATATTCCATCTCTAGCGGCATACCCAGTTTTGATAGTGGGGGGGGGGGTTCAGTCTTGTGGAACTTTACGCACAGATTTCAATGCAGCAGCAAGCTAGCAGGTGAACAGCACCGGAGATAGACCATCTCCCTGTCAAACTCTACAGACTTCACTGACTTGGCTCATCCTCTCAGCTTGGTGTCTGCAAGAAGTAGCCTCTCTAGTCGTAGCTCATCTTCATTGCAACTGGCCTGGCGTAGTACATCTAGGATCTTTGAACGTTTAATTGTGTTGAAGGCTCGTGACATGTCAATGCCCATTTTGTGGAAATCCCAGTGTTTGAACATCGAGCCCATACATTTGTACAATGTCTGTTCATCTGCGTCCACTTTTGAAGCCACTTTGACATGATCCGGTGAAGTCATTGATCTTGTGTCGGATGCCGCAAAAAGTAACATTGGATAGGATTTTCCGTATGCTGTTGAGGAGCACAATGGGCTGAAGGTTGGTTTGGGGGTGGGTGAGTGGGTGTGCAGGTGGCTTCTTGGGCTTGGGTAGTGCGATAAGGGTGCCATGGCCTACGGCATTGATGGGAAGGTATTGCATAAAAGCTGAATCAGTTTTGAGATAATGTCACTTGCATATTTGAATAGTTCATTGCTCATGCCATCAGGTCCAGATGGACGTCCATTTTTTCAGGGCTTTAAGTGCCATCTCAACTTATGCTGTTTTAATTGGTTTTAGTAATGGCCTGGAGTCTCCCGAGAATAGGTGCAAGGGCTCATCATCATGGTCAATGAACTGTTCCTTGACCACTCACGAATCGCCTCAGCTTTGTCCTGGTCAGTCCCGATAAAGTGTCCTTCAGAGTTGTGTACAATGAGTGCTGGTCTGTAGTCAGTAACTCTCGGGGCTCAGGTTACCTGAAACATTTTGTGACAGTCATCCGTGGCAGTGATTTCATCTGCTAGCAAGTCTGCTTATTGAATAGCAAGATCTTTTAAGCGTTTGCTAATGTGTCACAGAATGTTATTGCACTACCGGCGTAGTTTGATGCGGTCTTCACTTTTGCCACTGATAGATGTGCAGCCTTAACACTTTCTGATTGATTAAGCCTAAATTGCAACTGAACTGATACAAGATTACCCATAATGTTAGGAAGCAGAATGATGATGTTGCCAGGTCACAGGGTCAAGGTCACTGATCGTGATTCGGAACTCTGCTTTTTCAAAATTAAGTTTTTGTCTCGCCTGCGAAGCAGAAAGTGAGACATATGTATCACTTTTCCGACGGCGACGGCATCAACATTAAGGTACATGTGTACATGTATTGCGTTTAGCAAAACTTCTTGGCATATATTTGAGGTTGGGTAATCCTATTGGAACTAATCTTGGAAACCTGGTACCCTATAGTGTTAGGAAGCAGCATGGTGACAATGAGATCATAAGGTCAAAGGTCAAGGTCACTGTGACAAAGAGTAGAGAGACGAGACATTTGATTCCATGGAATTCTTGTATAGCCAAGAATCACATTGCCGCGAGAATATGATACAGGAGTGCTGAACATTAAAGGACCTTTCCAGTTTTAACTACATGTATGCCCGGCCCATTCCTAGTTAAGCTCCACACACACACACACCTCACTCGTGTTGGGATCGATTGATCGCTGAACTTCTTGATTGTCAATTTCCAGAAAACATAATGAATATTTTGACTGCGTACATGTAAATTCTGATTTCAAATCGTTTTATATTTGTATCTTTTCGGAAACAGCACCCTTTAGCTGCTAAAATCCTAATCCTGTACCACATTAATCCAGGTCCCAAAGGAAAGCGTGTTCATCTTGGCAGGGAGGTTTGAATGTAATTTAAAGCAGCAAGATACAGACTTTCTTGTGACAAATGCCGGTTAAGTGTGGTTCATTACATGAAGGACAACAATATTCTTCTCCAGAAAGGTGTGAAAACCAAAGTTCAAGTCTGCTTTATTCTCGCAGGCTATTACAATAGCATGTTCGCACCCCTATAACCTAATTATCCGTAGTTTGTATGGAAATAGCATCCAAACTACACAGGGATGGGCGACGAGTGAAAATACAGAAATAAAAAATTGTGTAATTACGGTAATACGGACAAGGTGGTAAAATTATGAATTTATGTTTGTGGGTCTTTAAAAACGGCGACCGCTTATCAAAACACGTCGGCTTCCATTATGTCGAGATGTGATAATTGCTCAATCTAGCCGTCATTTGAGAACAGACCATAGAGTTAAAATGGCAGGAGAATGCTTATGCTCATACCTTTATTTCGGCATATTATTTACAATGTCATGTAGCCTCCAAAAGCGACTCAATTCTTTTCAGAATTTAACCTTGAGACATTTTAAAATCGATATTTACTTGATCGCATTTACTTAAACTTGATCTTATTCCGTGGTTTTGACATTTAAATTTCTTGCTAAATTGTCCTTATTTCTGAAGGTTGGAGGTCAAAGGTCGTTTTGACCTACATGTACTTAGCCTATGTTGACATTATTTTGTTCAGTTTGTCTCGATGTCAAAGCTAGAGGTCAAGGTCATCTGCAAATTCCTCTTTCCAGATCTCAAGGTCATTTGATCGGATCCCTTTAGCTTTGTTTAATGACACTTTGAGAGAAATGTCAACAGTCAAGGTACTTGCGTGCTAAGTTTCCTTTTCCTCAGCCCATCAGTCAGAGAGGTCATGTTACATTTGCTAGAAAGGTTTAGTAACAGATCTTCATATCCTGGCTACCGCTTTCTAAGATCTTTCTGTTACAATGTAGTTATACTGAATCAATTCAGTACATGTAGCACGCTATTCTAGAACTTGGTAATTTGACAGCCTTTTTATACCCCGCCAACAAATTTGGCGGGGTATTATGTGATGGCGTGGTCCAGACGGGTGGCTGAGTGGTTTCCGGATGATAGTTCCGTTACCATTTGTTGGATCGTTGTGAAACTTCATAGTGTCGTTGGACTGGATCTGGGGAAGAAAGCTATCGAAATCGACAATGATCTGAAGTCCAAAATGGCCACCAGCCACTGGTGGCCAACTTGAAAATTGGTTTCCGTATGATAACTTGGTTACCATTTATCGGATGGCTTTGAACGTTCAGAGGGTGGTTGGACTAGGTCTGGGGAAGAAAGCTATCAAAATCGGCGATGATCTGAAAATCAAGATGGCCACCAGCGGCCATCATGAAAATTTATTTTCGGATAATAACTGTTACCATTTATCGGATCGCTTTGAAACTTCATACGGTGGTTAGACTACATGTAGGTATGAGGAAGAAACCTATTGAAATTGACGATGATCCGAAATTCAAGATTGGCGGCCATCTTGAAAATTATTTTCTGAATAATAAATCTGATACCGTTTCGGATCGCTTTGAAACGTCATAGCATTGTTGGACTACCTCTGAGGAGAAAACCTATCGAAATTGACAATGATCCAAAGTCCAAGATGGCTGCCAGCCACCGGTGGCCATCTTGAAAATTGGTTTCCAGATGATAACTCTGTTACCATTTATCAGATCGCTTTGAAACTTCATAGGGTGGTTGGACTAGGTCTGGGGAAGAAACCTAGCGAAACTGACAATGATCCGAACTCCAAGATGGCAATCAGCCACAGGCTGCCATCTTGAAAATTGGTTTCAGGATGATATCTCTGATAATCCAAAATCCAATATGGCCGTCAGTCACTGGCAGCTGTCTTTTGGTTTCCAGATGATAACTCCTTGACCATTTTTGACACTTCAGAGGATGCTGCTCTGGGGCTGAGGAAGAAATAAATATTTTTTGATACATTTGTGGCTCTTGCTCATTGGTTTGTCATCATGGTGGGATATTAAACACCATTTGCGGAGCACTTGTTCCTCTTTTTAGTATAAATTTGCATGTTCTTTCACTGCAAAGTAATCTTGTTTGCTCAGTTATAAATCAGCGTCACAAGATTATACTTTCCTCTGACGGGTTGATCTAGTCACTTTGTAGGCCCCATTGTTTCTTTTCACTTGCTAGTTTACAGTATAGTAGTTTGTTGTCATAGGTGCTTTCTAATTGGTACTTATCGCTGGATTGCGTTCGTATAAAATTTGCTACTTGTATACCTAACAGCATCGCTGAGCTCTTTCATTCTTGGTGTTTTAAAATTTTTACTTTCTCTTTAGTACACGCCGCCATATTGTACTCGCAGTAGTGTGACCCAGATAGTACTTGTAGTTATATCAAAGCTGGAATAATTTATTTTGGTGCGCTGTTTGTTGCCTGATTGTTATTTACAGCACAATGTTTCCAAATTACTGCGTAGGAAGTATTGCCAGATAGTGCGCCCAATCACTATCAAATTACGGTACCATATCTGGGCATAATTACTTGCCATTGCCAGGTTGTTAATAGATTAGTCTCTAGGCCACCTATTGTTTAGAGCAGCTTACATGTACATGTAGGTGACAATTATTTCATAGCATTCAAATTTGATGTAAATCACTTGGTCTGTGATTAATTGACCTTTTTAACTATTTCATGACCACGTTTTTTCATGTAAATATTTCCCTGAGACGGGTTCTTTTCCATAATTTTCATCAATTTGACATATTAAATAGTTACTTTCAAATGCCTGTTTACACCTAAAACAACCTGCTCACACAGAACTACATGTACATGTACCGGCCATAGACAACCCAATAATTAGTCATAAGATTTCTGATAACGCTAAACACCATACCAAAGCTGTGATGTTGGTGGGGGTCATTGGTATTCTGTACAATTGGACCCAATAAGGGTGGGGTGGAGGTGTACTTTCTTAAAATAGCAGCTATGCATATACTTACATGGGCATCAGCAGTAATTTTAAAGAGGGGGGGGTCGAACTTGGGTGTGTGTCCGGGAGGTGGTGTCCCCCTCCCACATTGTTGGGGGGGAGTGGTCGGGGGGTCCTCCCCCAGAAAATTTGGAAATCTTGCTGCTCTCAGGATGCATATCCTGCATTTCTCAAGCTTAAAATACAAAGATTTGATCAAAATTATACGGGCTAATAAAATGACCTCAAATAATGATTATTTTTTGGTGTGGTGGTGTACATGGGGTCTGGTGTGATAAAAATGCTAGCGTTATCTATCTGGGAAGGCCTATTTTTTGTGGCTCCCCCCTCCCGTCGACGCCAATGGCTTATGGCGTGATACATAGCAGAAATTAGGCCGGTTATTATCTGTGTCTAAAGGGAAACAACTGTTTGTGGCAAAATTTTGCTAGCAATGACATTTTAAAGTGTGGACCATCCTCGGCCGGTGTAGATCTGAGTGAACCGGCCGTTATAGGCAGGAAAGGGTTAAATGTGACCTTTGATATAAGCACTTTCCTGCTTAGTCACAGTAGCTTGATTAGTTAGACTACTTTCATTTTAGCCTTGGAGAAGACTGAAGATCTAGCCATATCCCATTTATCTAAGATTCTACTATTTTGGTGATACATGTTATTTGAACGGTTGTTCTGTTTGATTGAAAAAATTTGTGCATGCTGAAAACATCTTTGGCCTATCAACATCTTGGTTTAAGATTTAGTCATTGGGTTTAAGATTTTGACATTGACATCTCAGTCTTTTTCTTTTAAACTGCATTACACTAGACTTAAGAACTTTGTTTCTACTTTGGAACTTTAGCTGACCATGACACAGTCTTAGTTAACAGACTAGGATTTCGGATTAACCAGCACACTTGCTCATTATTAGACTCTCTTCTCTCTAGGGTGTCCTATAGCGTAATCTGACCATATTCTAATTTTAATGTAATATGTTTAACAGTCACTAATCAGAGATTCGGTTGTATTATACTAGTTGTAGGCCTGTGTTGTACTGTATTTAACCAAGCACAGTACTATGTTGTTGGCATTGGAATCGTGGTGGAATCATGTTCACAATGGCTGTCCAACTCAGAGGCTATGGCTATGGAGTCGGCTTGTCCCAAGGAATGTTTCTAGCCTGGAGACCGTATCTAGCTATGGCGTCTCAGTGCTTCTATCCCATTGTCCATCATATCACTGGCAGATAATCATCTGGTGTTTGAGCAGATCGTCCTGGGGCATCGTGGAGCATCTGGTATTAGTGGGAGATGTCCTACGTCATTGTGGAGCATCTGGTAATAGTCAGAGATCGTCCTGACTCATTGTGGGTTGTCTGGTAACAGTCAGAGATTATCCTGACTCGTTGTGAATGTTTGGCTCTATATTATGCTTGTATCGAATCGTCCTGGTGATCTATTAGTATTATGTGTGATAGAGTGTGCATGGCGGAAAGGACTAACACTTGGACTGATTGTGGATTGTTTTATAAGATTCAATACTGAATATATTTACGTGTATAAATTTTATCCTATGAACTTGTGGTATAGCTGTACTTGATATTCTTGTCACTTTGTAGCATAGTTATGGTACCTCATGTGCCATGAATTATGTTACAACATTTATATCTCTGGATTCCTCAATGTTGTGATATTTTCTTTTGTTCAGTGGATCACTCCACCCCCAAATGTCAAAGCTCTGAATGTCTGGATTTGCGATGATGCGTCACGAACCGAGCAATCTAGCGAAACTTGCATAATCGTGCAATCCTTGTCCAGGCTTTTATTTCAGTGTAATAACACATGTTCTACTGAAAGGATCATCACCAAACTCAGCCTGTGTGTTTCACTTATGGGGTGGGAGGTGCGCAAGTACCTTTTTAATTTTGGTGTCATATGTCAACATCAGAGTGATGAAATTAAGGAAAATTGTTTTGTGTTTCTGGCAGGGTTGGAAAAAAATCGATTTTTTTCAAAAAAATCAAATCAATCGATTTTTTTGATTTAAATCGATTTCAATGATTTAAATCGATTTTTATTCGCGACATCCCAGGAAATTACGTAAAACTTATACAGTGAAACCTGTATTAAGACACTGGCTGTGGGAGTCGCAGAAGGTGGTCTCTTAAGACAGGTGGTCTCTTAATACAGGTCCAGATGCATTGCTAAACTGTATTTTGGAACTGAATAAAGTGGTATTTTTATGACTTATTTTTAACTGAATTTTAAGCTTGCTGGTTTCTTAATACAAAAAAACTTTGTTCGCTTAAGCAGTTTTAACAGTATTATTATTGCATCATTTTTTATTGCATCATTTTTTTATTGCATCATTTTTCTATTGCATCATTTTTTTATTGCATCATTTTTTTTAAATGATGCAATAGAAAAGCATTTTTTCATTCTTGAAAAATACAGTCAAAACTGCTTAAGTGACAAAGGCTATGAAATATTTTCAATTCCATAATTAGCAAAATGTCTAACTCCGGCCGAAAACAAGATCCAATATGGATTCATTATGAGAAAGTGAAGACCCCAGATAAGGCCGGTGTCCGGGCTGTCTGCAAGGTCTGCCGACACGAACTCCAAGGTATCCCAGAGCGGTTAAAAAAACATGCAGCCAATTGCACAGGTCCACCAACACCAGCACTTCAAGGTCTAGCTGTAGCCGCAACAGAAACGGGGACTTCATCTCAATCTGAGCAGCAGCAGCGCGTTGAAACTGTTGTTGATCAAAACGATGTGGTGGTGATGGAAGTTGAACCTCTGTCAACTTCAAGTTCTGCTTCAGCGGCAGTGAAGCGCCCAGTGCACGGTCAATTAGCTGCTGGTACATTGGCCGCTAAGATACCCAAGCTGAATTATGGTCTACAGAATTATGTCATCAGAACTTCAGCAGAAAAACGTTGTGAATTAGATCGTGATGTAGCTAGGATGGTGTATGCTACGAACTCCCCATTTCGCTTAGTAGAAAATAGACATTTTATAAACCTTGTAAAAGATTTACGACCAGGCTATCAACCACCATCCAGAAAGGACATAGGGGGGAAATATTTGGATGTTATCTACACAGAAGAGCGGGAGAAGGCGAGAAAAAATTTGGAAGGTGAACTTGTCTGTCTAGCATTAGACGGTTGGAGCAATATTCATAACGAGCCTATCGTATGTGCTACAGTGACGACCTGCTTAGGTGATATTTACTTAGTGGATACTACGGACACCTCTGGACATCCTCACACAGCGGAATATCTTTATGACATTGCGAAGCAGACAATTGAAAACACGCACAATGATTTTGGGTGCATTATATGTAGTATCGTCACAGACAATGCTGCTAATGTAGCAAAGATGCGAGAGTTCTTGAAAGAACGACTGGGTTTCAACATGATTGCGTATGGATGCACGCCTCATCTTCTAAATCTGACTTCAAAGGACTTAGAAATGGGTAATGTTAAGGAGCATGTCACACAAGTTGTGAAGTATTTCCGAAATAACCACTTTGCTAGTGCCCAAATACGCCAATCATCGTGCAGAAAGTTAGTGATGCCAGCAGATACAAGGTGGAACACAATGTACGATTGTTTAAACTCGTATTGTGAGGCATGGCCGACACTTGTGACAATCTGTGATGGACATACTGACCGCATAGATGTTGCCATTGCCAATAAAGTTCGTAATGTAGTAATCAAACGTTCTGCAGATGAATACCGACTTTGTTTGAAACCAGTAGCTTGCGCTCTCGATAAAGCTCAATCGGACAATTGCACAATAGCAGAAGCAGTTGAATTATGGAAAGATGTAAAAACGGCCCTGCATAATGACACTAATAATTCAACAAAGCGTGCGGCCGATAAGCGTTATCAACAAGCTGTGACACCTCACCACATGCTGGCCAATCTACTCCACCATAAATACCGTGGTCGAAACTTGACTCAGCAAGAACGTGAAACTGCACTCACCGTAGCATCCGAAATCCCTGGTTTGATGACTTTGGTAATCAAATTCGAGGCCATGGCACCACCATTTCACATTCTTAAATTTAACGACGAAGTTGTTAATGGAGTAACCTCTCTTCATTGGTGGAAGTCGCACAGACGTGACTTCGAGGATGATCTGCTGGAAGCATTTGAATTCACTCAGCGTCTGATGTCAGCTGTGGCGGCGTCAGCTGGTGTCGAGCGCGTGTTCTCCAGCTATGGGCTCGTGCAGAGTAAGTTGAGAAACAAACTTGGAACTTTAAAAGCGGCTAAACTAGTATTTCTTTTTCGGTCCCTAAACTGTGACAAAGAAAATGACTTCCGGTTTCAGTTGAATGATGATTGTTGACTAGACTAGTGAAGTACAATTGCAGCATTATTGAAAACTGAAAGTGAAAAGTGATGACAGACACATCTATCTGTGACTCAGTTAGGTTTGCGCGATATTGCTTGAGAGAATATCGATATCGTTATTATAAAAAAATTGCGGTATCTCAATAGTCAATATATCGAGTGTTCTGGTTAATCACTTAATTGTGAATAATTAAAGAATATGCATCCCATCATTCATAACATATTGAATATTTTGAAAGCAATTTCACTGGAAGCCGTTGCTGCCTAAGTCAGCAACGGTTTTCAGTGAAATTGCTTTCAAAATATTCAATATGTTTATTATGTTACGAATGATGGGATGTCTATTCTTTAATTATCACTGTTTGAACTAATAATATATAGAGTTCAAAATTTATATATTACGTCATATTAGCAACGATTTTTCAATTTTGTTCACAATTGCATCACAGATACAGTGAGTAGCAATAGGACAGAAATGATGCAATGCATAAATCTAACGAATTAGCCCTAATTAGATGCACAAAATCTATGAAGGTATGCAAAAGTCATCATTGTCTAAGTCTATCAACCTTGTTAACTTCTGTCTTTAAAAATATGCTCAAATTAAAATTGATAAACTGGTGTACATTTTTCAACAATTTTGGTGGACGATGTTGCTGTCTGCGACAGCTCTATCATCCACCAAATTTGTTGAAAAATGTACACCAGTTTATCTTTAACCCTTAGCACACTGATGTCGAAATTTTTAAATTTCAAATTAAATTTAAAGATAAACTGGTGTACGTTTTTCAACAAATTTTGTGGAAGATGGTGCTGTCACAGACAGCAGCATCGTCCACAAAAATTGTTGCAAATTGTACACCAGTTTATCTTTAAATTTAATTTGAAAATTTAAATTATCATGCTCCAGAGTGCTAGGGGTTATGTTTATTTTGAAAAATTAAAACTCCTACATCAGTGTGCTAAGGGTTAATGTAATGTAATGATGTGTTTACGTGTTACAATGTATATAGTTTCTTGCCAGTTTCAGCAATTACTGATTTTGATTTTTGAAGTTGTAGTAAACTACTTAATTTAATAACATTTCAATCTTTATTGTTTTAGTGTTAAATAAAATGGAGCCCAAAAGTCCAACTTGATAAGCACTAGCCAATAGTAATCGAGACACTCAATGACACTCCAGAGTGACTCCAGACGCATGTCATAGCTGAAAAAAGAGACAGTGTCTTGCTTTAAAAGAGTGTGCTTTTGGAATTAGACTAATAGTAATAGCCATACTGGCCCATACATGACTTTTCATGTACACTATTGCTTTAATGGTCATGTAGTGACATGTACGCACATGGAATTCTCCTCTTCTTTACAGCTTACACATACTTAATGATCATACTGTGTACACATGTGTGATGTACTGTGTACATGAACCTCAAGTATGTAGATTGTAGATGTGGACTCGTGCACTGGGTCTAGTCTTGCTGATGACAAATATGAGCAATTAAGTGTATAATTCTATTTTGTGTTGATGTTCAAGTGCCATGGAAGCAGTAAAATAATTATGTTACTTTAATTTAACAAAATTACTGTTAATTGTATTAATTACTTGAAAATTCCTCTATTTTTGCAAAACTGATTTAAATCACGATTTTTTCGATAAAAATCGAGTGATTTAAATCATGATTTAAATCATGATATAAATCAATTGATTTAAATCAAGCCAACCCTGGTTTCTGGATGATAATTCAAATTCTACTGAAGGGATTGCATATTTGACCTGTATGTTCTTGTTGGTGGTCTGAAGACGCCTTTTTAATTTTGGCGTCAAAAGGTCATGGTTCTGGTTATCAAATTAGGAAAATTGTGATGCATTTCCAGATGATAACTAAAGTTCTAATGAAGGGATCTTCACCCCACCTAATTACCTTGTACCCCGACGATCCGAAGAATCCTATTAATTTTAGGGGTGAAAGTTGCAGGTCCAGGTTACTGAAATTGGGTTGCCTTTCCAGATGATAACTCAAGTTTTGTAACACAACAAAAATACTAAGCCACTCAATTCACTGTTTGCTAAAAGTCACCTGACTTAGATATCTCAGAAAATTTTAACCTATTCATTCCCATGGTGTAGGTTCCCTTGAAACAAGTTTAGCAGAGATACATCCCTCCATTGGGTAGTCTTGATAGTATCTCTTTAACTCTAAAGCAGTCATTGCTCTAGGGAACCGGTTCCTCTATTCCTATAGAGAACATATAAACGAGTCTGTGAGCATGCGCACTTATGCTACTATGCATGCGACAGAGTCCAAGCCGTCATTAATTAATTTTCTGTATTACGGGAAACACCTAACTTTTATCTCAACAAATCCTATTCATTCCATAATCTTGTGGAGCTACATCCACATTTGCTTTTCATGAACCACAGTACAAGTGGTCTTTGTTGAATAAGTCATAGTACTTATGTAAAATGGTTATAATTTACGTGAATATGAGCAGAAAGTTCGTTGTGACCAAGTTGAAAGAAAATGGCGCCAGCTTCACATTACAAGCCAGGGGAAGTCAATAACTCTGATCCTATTTTAGCCACGAGGCTCCGTTCCTATGAAAGGTATACTATATACCGGTTTGGAACATCTCCTACGAAAGGTATCCTACATAACATATGTAACATACCGGTTGGGAAGTTAGTGGATCAATTAAGAGTTTTGACTAGGTACGTATTTCCGAGCGTCATTCTTTCCTACATAAGGTATACTACATACCGGTTTGGATCGAATCCTACATAAGGTATCCTACATAACTATGTAATATACCGGTTGGGAAGTTATTGGATCTATTAAGAATGTGACAGTGGTGCAAACAGGCGTGGTGGACCGGATGAACACCACAAGGATACACCACGATCATCCCCTGAAGAAAAGCGAGTGGTCCTTCTAAGGACCGTTACTAACCAACTAACATGAAACTCGCAATTACTTCATGATGATCAGTCAGTCATGTCAGTCGTATTACAATAAAGACGAGACCATCGTATTAATTCGCGATTCGGTGTTCGCTTTCAATTGGCGGTGTTTTTGCAGGCTAATTTAACATTACTAGCAATGGGCCATGAAACCTTTTTACCTTTTATTTAATATCTTATAAAAATTACTCGAGATTTTATGTTTTCTAATACCTGGCGGGGTTAGTGGACGCAAGTATTTTTTATGGCCGTAGTTTCATGAAAAATGTAAACATTGCGTTGCTATGGGATATCCTCTAGTGTGTCGTAAATTGGCAAATGTTGGACGATCTCGGAATGCCCGGATGTTCAAAATTACGATACTGAATTGAATCCTCGTAATCACATAACCCGCTTTTGTTAGATAGGCTATTAAGCCTGTGCCAGATTATCAGGTTCACTTGATTTGTAAATCTAGGGAGAAACTTGCGTTCACTTGATTTCTAAATCTAGCGTTAAAACTTATTATATATATTACTGGTTATATTGTAATGTGAACCTAAAATGATCTAAAACGTAATGCGATGTTCTAGAAAAATTGCATGAACGGCCGATAATTAAACTGGGTAGCCAGCGTCTATTGTTAGCGAGCCGGACAGTGGCAAAGTAAATCTCCGTTTGGAGGCGCTGACGAGAAGCGTAGATCTCATTGCCGAATTTCCGATTCCAGGATATCTATATCCGAGTACTCGCTTAACCTACTTCATTAAAATTTGCTTTAACCTAATCTGGTCAGATAATATCACGTGATTTATATATCATGTGATTATCACGTGATTCTGATTTATATATTATAAAGACGACATTTATGTCAAGTTAGGATTAATTTTGATGGAAAAAACAATCTTTATTAAAGGATACGCAATATTTAGGCTGCTCAATTTAATAATTTCACTTCTGCGAATGATGTTTTGAGGTATACATTAAGCATAGCCGCGAGGTGACAAGATTTGTGAAGGGGTTTTTCGTGGTATCTTCAGACGTTAAGATGTTTAAAAATTCAGAGGAAAATAAGTTTTATCGTTGTATATAGTGCGCGCAAATTTTTTAGAACATGTAAATTGAGCATAAATGTGCGACCTATTTATGGATTTTTAAGTAAATACGCCACTCCCATATTTGCTGGTACTCATTCAGAGTCAACTTATTTCAGTTGCAACTTATGACTAATAACTTCGAGAGTTAAATGGTTAATATTTTGATAGTAAACGCTACAAACTTTGATGAGCAAGTTTTACTATATCAGAGATGTGTGTTGATCTCAGTGTTTTAGTAGCAAGCATAGCCTTTGGAGCAGGAAAGTTCTTGACTATCAGCCACTTTTATTAGCCCTAAGATGGGTTTTTTCCCTACTTAATGTATAATCTAATCTCTCATCATTTTGTAAATTCTTTCTGCGGGTACTTAACTTGGGTGAAATTGGATATATAGAGCACGTACCCAGGCTATGAGGGATCATTCTATCGGCTCTCAATCGATTAATTGTTATAGTCAAATATAACATTCTGCTTGCAAATGGACTATTACTCGTGGAAATCATCTGAAAGTCTAGAAGAGGGGGAGAACTAACCTAGTTAGAAAAATTTTCTCTCTAAGGGGTGTGTAAACTGAAATGTTGGTCTGAACATGTTGTTTCCACACCATCTCTTAAAACATTCGAAAATGGTTTAGGTAGGCTTTGGCATAGTCAAGCCAATGTATGACTACACCGTACACGCAACCCATGACTAGAAGTGACGGCACAGGCATGGAGATAAATGAAGAAGAGATGACCATGAGGCCTAATTGTCCTGTGCTCAGTATTATTACCTAGATTATAACTCAATTTTTATGGCATAGCAACTGATTATAATTAAACTTCTGGTTTAGGTATGCCAAATCAAATCACTTCTGGTTGTTTTTTTTGCTGGTATTGTTTGTTTCTAAATCACTTGACAGTTTAAATGCCCTATTTCAGGGGCTCTTATTTTGGATTCTTTAATTCTTTATTAGTTGCTCTTAGTGCAATGGCTGAACCATCCAATTATCCTCATCCTTCGAAACCTTGTGTACACCCAACTCTTCGCATTTATCTTCTAGGAATAATTTAAGTTTTTCTTATGATCCTAGCAGTGCTTTTGTCGTTTTGATTTCACTAGATTTCGTTTTGCTCCTGAATCTTCTCATGTATTACACTCTAACTATCAGCCTCCATCTTTCGACTAATATCAATCTGCAAATAAGTGCGTCAGACTTTATTATTTTAATTGTGAATAGTGGTTTGCTATCTTTTAGTATCATATCTGGCCTGATTTATTTTTAACATAGTTTTTCAGTCTTTCTTTTCTGTCAGTAGGATCCCTCGCCATGATGAAGCATATCTATGGGTGAATGTAAGCTTGTCACAATAACAAAATCTTTTTTGTCTTATCAAGATTTACACCGCTCCTTTCTCGAGTTCAGTAGAAATTTTGATCTTTTTATTTGTCTAGGGATATATCTATTTCTATTATTGTCATATGGAGAGGTCTTCTCAGCCTTATCTATTCAAGCCTATTTTTTATTCTTCTAAATTCTAAATTTCCCAGGGCATTATTAAATAAATTCCTCAAGGGGGCCTAACCAAGATGATTGGATTATTGCCTTTGCATGGATTGTGGAATATGGTTTTTTCCTTTCACCCTTCTGTGTAGTTTCAGTCCTTTGTCCTTATCCATCATTGATCTGGTCACAGGTTTGATGGACTTCTTTCCTGTTTAATCATCTGATAAAGATATTAACAATTGGGCTCATATCATACTAGCTTTGTTTTAAAATTAGATTTGTAAAATAAGATTCTGCAGGTTTATTCTGGTCCTAGCTGTCATGCTAAAGCGCTTCTATATAATCTCTACTCTATCAGGGGTGGGATGGGTATAGCTAGCCTCATGCATGTCTTAGGTAGCAGATTTCCTACATATAAGGTACAATCAATGTAGTCATTGAATCCCCCTTTTTTCTATCAAACCATGTTGGTCTCCTTTGACATTAGTCCTGCTTCTGTTCCTGATCAATAATTTTCTGCTCTTTTCAAGTAGGATACAGTGGAGGAATGGCAGAATCCAGACTTTAAGGATTATGAGGTGCTGGCAGATCATCTTTTATAGGGTCTCGGCTCTTATCTTCAACTCATATATTTATCCTTTTTCTGACAACTTCCAAAAAAATTTACACTTCATGATTTAATACTAATTCTGTTGTATATTTTGGAATTATTTTGTCTGGAACCCATGGCTGCTTTGATACTGTTTGAGACAAAAATTACTTAGTCAATCGTTTTATATTCAACTCTTTTCCTACTATGTTGTCTCAGAAATGGAGTTCATCGATGAAAGGAATTAATATGGACATGGAGTCATTTTGCCTAGTCATCACTGGTCTAGTCAAGGATAAGGGACAGTGTTTTCTGATATTTCTATATATACAGAATTTGTCCTAACTGGATCTGGGTTCTTTTAATTACATCATAGCCAGTCTGGGATTCCTCTGGCTTGGAAGGTTGCTTAATTGTGTTAAAATTTGGGCCGAATGGAGTCAGTTTTGTGTACGAAGGTCAAGTCTGGTAATTCAGAATTTTGTCCCTCACCACGACTGCATACACTGCATTTTCATTCGTTGGGTGTCATCGGTACCAATTCACCAGTTAATCCATCTGCAGGTCCAGTTTGATGTCTTGTTCTTACGTGTTTGGGGGAGGGGGATCTCGTTCTTGTGTCTATGGAATCAGATAAAGTAGTCTTACTACTCTCTTCCATTTTCAGGAACTAGAACAGGAACTAATACTCTAGTATTCCTCTTCAATACTCAGGAATATTGGAGAATGAAGAGATATTGTCTCTTTCACAAGCACCTATCTGCTCATGCAGTCATTTCTATAGTAGTGACCTTCATCAACAAGCAGGGCAGTTGAGGTTATCATATTTTGTCTGGAAGTCTTGGTCTTCCTCCTGCGGTGGAGATGTCAGCAAAACCTTTCAGCAGCTCACATTCCAGGTAGAATGATTTTCCTTTTACCTCATTTATTACATCCCATTAAGTTTCTACTCAGTATAGTGTCCAGATTTGATGTTCATATTCTTCCTCCAGGCTAGGCTCTGGCGGTAGATGCTCTGGCCCAGTCATAGACTTCACATTTTATCTTCAATTTAACTTTCTAGTGCCAATTGTATTTAAGAACTTTTGTCAGCGGTTTCTAGTACAATTGTCTTTAAGAACTTTTGTCAGCAGAATGTATTATCCCTTTAATCACTCCTGCTTGGCCCAATGAGAGTTATTCAGTGGATCTCGTAGTCCTCTTTGTGGAAATCCAAAGCGTCTTACCAATTTTGCTGATTTTCTATCTCGTTTAACAGCAGCTTTCAGTTCATCATTCCACAAATCTTCAATATGTATATATGGTATTTTCCAAGAGGACCTGTTTTTCAGAAATTGATTTTTTGTCTGAACTTTAGTATTCTTAATCAATTCAAACTATCTGTTACAGGAGAATTTACCAGAGTATATTTAAGGTTTTCAAATGGTTGTTAGAACAGCACATTATCTCGCCCGATTCTGCATCCCATCATCAAGTCATAGATGCATGGCATATTTTTTGATGATTTAAATCCCTGTTATGCTGGGGTGGTGTTATCGTTTTCACTAGCATCTATCCTTCTTTGTTTTCCTAGAAGCCGGTTTGAGAGTTATTAAGTATTTACATCATTTATCCCATGGTACCGGTATTTTTAGGGGTATAGCACAAAGGCAAATACCTATAATAAATTCCTCTATTAATTCATTCTTGGGTCCATCTGTTTAATTGTATAACTCTGAAATCATTCGCGGCCGCGGTTTGTTAGAGGGCATTTTGATATCATATTCTTTTTGGGAATGATCTTTTCTAGGTGGTAGGAGAGCTGGCCTCATTCTTTTGCCCTTGAAGAGATCTTATATATATATAAAACCTAATTAATTGTTTTCAATCCTTTCCGAAAACTATGCCCAATTTAAAATATCTTTTTGAAACACCGTTCAGGTTACTTATGCAAATTTGTTTAGTAAGCGCGCATCTCATCAACTGGATTACAGACACCATTAATCGACACTAGAATGTACCTCCAGGAGACACTCAGTAAGTGTTAAGGCACACGATGTTCGTGGTATGGCCTTCTCCTTCGCATTCTATGCAGATCTACCGTTCAGATTACTTATGCGAATTTGTTTAGTAAGCGCGCATCTCATCAACTGGATTACAGACACCATTAATTGACACTAGAATGTATCTCCAGGAGACACTCAGTTTGTGTTAAGGCCACGATGTTCGTGGTATGGCCTTCTCCTTCGCATTCTATGCAGATCTATCAGTGGACGACATTATGTAAGTTGCAGTATAAATGTCAGATCTACATTATTTTTATCTGGAAAGATCAGATTCAAGTCACAATCTGACATTTCTCGTTTCGCCACTCAAACCTAGGCTCAATTGCCTAGATTCTTTAGTCAGCCGTCTTCTTCACCATCTCACGGCTGTTTTTAAATTCTCTTTGCTGAGATTTTCTAATTATCATTATATTATTGTATTTTATTTCGAACATTTGTTTGTTCGTGCTATTTCAGCACTTCAGCGATTTAGTTGGTTTTAGTATTTTTTTGGTGATATAACCTTTCATTCCTGATTTGCAATTTACCAACCCACCTAGTATTTGGGCTCTGACCAATTCCTGTGTTTTAGCAAACAGTGAATTGAGTGGCTTAGTATTTTTGTTGTGTTACAAAACGACCAGACGTATATATACTGGTCTGGCGTTTTGTTTAGCTTACTAAAATACTTACCACTCAATTCACTGGGGCCCACCTCAGCCACCCCGCATCGTTAAATTGCAAATCATTAAAAATTTGTGGAATTAATTAATGACGGCTTGGACTCTGTCGCATGCATAGTAGCATAAGTGCGCATGCTCACAGACTCGTTTATTATGTTCTCTATAGGAATAGAGGAACCGGTTCCCTAGAGCAATGACTGCTTTAGAGTTAAAGAGATACTATCAAGACTACCCAATGGAGGGATGTATCTCTGCTAAACTTGTTTCAAGGGAACCTACACCATGGGAATGAATAGGTTAAAATTTTCTGAGATATCTAAGTCAGGTGACTTTTAGCAAACAGTGAATTGAGTGGTAAGTATTTTAGTAAGCTAACAAAAACGCCAGACCAGTATATATACGTCTGGTCGTTCTACTGAAGGGATCTGCACAAACCTTAGCCTGTGCATTGCCTTTGGGGGATCCGAAGAAGCTTAAATTAATTTTTACGGTTGAATGGTCAAGGTCTCAGGTGATCCAATTACAGAAATTGGGTACATTTCTGGATGATATCTGAAGATCTACTGAAGGGATGTTAGCAAACTTAACCTGTGTGTTGCACTTCAGTGGTCTGAAGAAGCCTTTTACTTTTGTGGCCCGAAAGGTCAATGGTGAAGATCACTGCATGTAATACACAAGGAGATGTGGTTGTGATGCTGGATGATGAGTCACGTTCTACAGAAGATCACTGCGTGTAATACACAAGGAGATGTGGTTGTGATGCTGGATGATGAGTCACGTTCTACAGAAGATCACTGCGTGTAATACACAAGGAGATGTGGTTGTGATGCTGGATGATGAGTCGCGTTCTACAGAAGATCACAACACACGTGTCATGC